>OY821517.1:102754411-102970991 GCA_963682025.1 Cordilura impudica
AGAAGAGGAAGTTTATTACATAAGATCATTAGCAATTTCCAGTTGGAATTGCATTAGCAGAAAATGTTTCTTGTTAATTTGGAGCAGAGAAAAATTTTTTCTATAAAGCAGCCACGCATTTGTAACGGATGTTCCTAGACACCAATAGAAGATTCTTATGTACCACTTTCTTGAGCGGTGGTTAATCTTGTACAACTCCATACGCATACCTCTGAGGTCAACCTCTCCTATACTTTATTATAACGTCCTACAATCGCAGGCATTGGAACATCGATATAAGCTTTTTCTTTTGGTTTCCAACGGTTGCAAAAGTCAACAGGTTGATGATCTATATAGGAAGATGCTAGTAGAACTGGTTTATTGTCAACCCACTGTCGACATACTAGGTAGTAATTCGTTTTACATCTCACGTCCCCTCTTTTTGAGCTCAGCATCTGATAGCAATTGGTAACTACTTATACGGTTTTTACGTATAGTCTCTCTTGCAAAAATTACCATTTCCTTCAAAGCAAAAGGAAGACTTACAGACGTAAACCAGTTATCGAAATAAAGTTTATAATTCTTGTATGTGGGAAGATTCTGTTCAAGATAAAGAACTACATCCGAAGATATTCCTAATCCATATGACGGGCAGGTGCCTTCGCCAACATGCAACATATACCATTCCAGAAATTCCAGCACGAGTAAACATTACCAAATCCCATTTTTGTGGTTTGGCTGGGTTATATTGTTTGTAGGTTGGCCGACCGATAACCATAAGTGAAAGCATGAATCTATAAATATACAAAGTTTTGATACCCTACACCACTATGTGGCTTCGGTATAATGACTTTGTGCTGCTGTTTGTAACTACCAAAAATATTTGACCTAGACCCATCTTTAACTATACCGATCGAGTCAGAATCATTGACTGATTCGATTTAACGACGTGTGTCCGTCCGTCTGTGTGTCCATGTAAACCTTGTAATCAAATTGCAGGTCGCCAATATGAATATATTTTGATGAAATTTGGTACGTAAGCTTTTGTTAGGATGAACGCTATTGAAATTGGTAAGAATCGGTCCATGTTAAGACCTAGCTCTCATACAAATGACCCCTATGAAATCGACATAAATTGCCATAAGATCCAAATTGGCATATAGATGTTACTCAAATTGGGTTTGTATGCGTTTATTACATTCATTAATGAGTAGTCTAAAAATGATCCCTGGGACAACTCTTAGTCATAGGCCCCATATAGAGCTGCTTCCCGATTTTCACTTAAATCTATCAAAAAACAAAAATATTGCACTGATTCTTCTCAAACTTTGTTTGTATATATTTTTGCAAAATACAAGAGACTTTACCAAACATAGTCAGGATCGTTCCATTTTTGGGCCTAGTACCCATATATATATAGCATTCGATACGATGTTTTTCATATCTGCAGCCAAAAAAATTAATAAAAATCCACTCAAATCTGGTTTATGCTTATTTTCTATTTCCAGTTAGTTGGGCCTATGAGATAGGGTCTCTAAATGCATGGTATAGGGTATCATATAGTCGGTCTCGACCGACTATAATTTTCTTCCTTGTTTTGATGTATACCTTTGAATACTGTTATCTGCTCTTCAACGCGTCTTTGGATAAATTTTTTCAAAGCAAGTATCAAGAGCACAACTAGATTCTTGCACTCATTCTTCCGCAGTTATATTGTTAAGAAGACCGAACTCTATGCTTTGTCCTTTTTCCATGATTCGTTCGAAATTAATATCTAGCAATGCATCCAATGCAATGTCATCCACCTCATCTCCACTTTCCTCGTCACTCTTTCAATGTCTTCGTTTATCAAGCCTTTCTCTTGGGGTCTCATATCAAAAAGTAAATCGAGTTATTACCACAATTGCCCAAGGTTGCTCACAATCAACTTGCTCACTTTGAAAATAACTCACCTGATGTTTGCTTACAAAAGAGTTATTTAACTTTGATAAATATTTTTAAACACTTTTTAATTTATGTTATTATTTAAAAAAAGTATCGCATGTACAAAAACCTCTTTCGAAATTCACAAATATTTTTTGCTTGACACACGCACTTTTTAATAAAAATAACTTCACTAATTGATTGACAAATGATTTGTTTTTTGGTCAAACTTAAAGTATACGAATATAGCCTCCGTTATCAGTACGGTTCAGCAAAAAAAAAAAAAATAAATAAATAAAACCAGCGCTTACCGTTTGTCGCCAAACATATGAAATTGCTCACAAGCCACGTTGGAGTCGAAAGGGTCAATAAAGATTTTTCCAGTTTTTGACATATGTTTCTAAGCTTATTAAAGCATTTCGTATCTTCGGCATGTATCGCGTGGCAGATAATCGCAGTGTCATCTGCAAAGAATTGGCAGTTTATTATTAAAATTTTTCAACAATAAATGGAAAATTTTGAATAATAATAATAATATGTAAAGGGTGATTTTTAGCTATTATCTTTTTGGCAACACTGGTTTAAACAGCTGACGCACGTTTCGTGTTTTGTTTCATTGTCAAACATCTTCAGTTTGGTCTATAATTTAACCATGAATCGTCTTACAAACGAACAACGCTTGCAAGTTATTGAATTTTATTATCAAAATGCGTGCTCTGTTAAGAAAGTTCATCGCGCGCTTCTTAAATTTTCTGGTCAGTTTAATCGACCCACTGAAGCGGCTATTCGGGCTATTGTGACTAAATTTCGCACCAAATTTACATTGTTGGACATTAAACCACCAACACGCTTACGTAGAGTGCGAACTGAAGAAAATATCGCAGCTGTATCGGCCAGTGTTAATGACGACCATCAGTTATCGATTCGTCGCCGTTCGCAGCAATTGTGCCTCTGTTACTCAACAACGTGGAATATTTTGCGGAAGGATTTAGGTGTGAAGCCTTTCAAAATACAGCTGGTGCAAGAATTGAAGCCAAACGACCTACCGCAACGTAGAATTTTTGGTGAATGGGCTCCTGGAAAGTTGGCCGGAGATCCACTTTTTTACCGAAAAATTGTGTTCAGCGACGAAGCTCATTTTTGGCTCAATGGGTACGTAGATAAGCAGAATTGTCGATTTTGGAGTGAATATCAGCCAGAAGCATTGGAAGAGCTACCAATGCATCCAGGAAAATTCACAGTTTGGTGCGGTTTATGGGCTGGTGGCATCATTGGACCGTACTTCTTCAAAGAGGATGCGAATCGTAACGTAACTGTGAATGGTGAGCGCTACCGAGGGATATCCAACTTTTTTGTGCCCAAAATTCAAGAGCTTGACTGGCATGACATGTGGATTCAACAAGACGGTGCCACATGCCACACAGCACACGCAACAATGGACTTATTGAGAGGCGAGTTCGGTGAACATTTTATTTCACGTTCGGGACCGGTCAATTGGCCGCCTAGATCGTGCGATTTAACGCCTTTAGACTATTTTTTATGGGGCTATGTTAAAGCTCATGTCTATACAGACAATCCCGCTTCAATCGACGCATTGGAAGACAACATTGAAGCATTTATTCGTGAGATACCGGCCGAAATGTTGGAAAGAGTATGGCAAATTTGGACTAAGCGGATGGACCATTTGAGGCGCAGTCACGGTCAACATTTGCATGAAATAATCTTCAAAGATTAAATTATATGGACCGTACTATCGATTCAAATAAAGATATCATGCATTTTTCTGAATTTTATGTGTTTTTTTTTTGGAAAAATTTCCTATAGCTCTTAAAAAATCACCCTTTATATGTATTTCCATATGATAAGGTACAACTTTTCAGGAGAGAACCAAAACTATTTAATTAAATTATTACTCTCTTAGGGTTTTTTTATACGCTCCCCTCCAGTATGCAGAGGGTATATATAAGTTTGTCATTCCGTTTGTAATATATAGAAAAAAAAATCTGGAAAATATATATATTTATGATCCTTATAACAAGCGGAGTTAATATAGCGATGTCCGTCTGTCCGGCTTTCCGTCTGTCCGTCTGTGGAAATCACGATGACGACTTCTATCGGGTAGCTAAAATCTAAATTTACAGTAAAGAAAGTATACTACGTTTCGGACGGAGCTCGTCAACATTTTAAAAACAAAAGTAGTTTGGCAAATCTTATGCCCATGCAAAAGATTTTGGAATGCCAGCTGAGTGGCATTTTTATCCTACTGCTCATGGTAAAGGAGCATGTGATGGTATTGGAGCAAACCTTAAAAGAAATGCAGCAAAGTATAGCCTCCAGTGCTCTCATCAAGATCGCATCTTAGATGCGACTGCTTCATTCCATTGGTCAAAGAGTTATTGTAAAGAAACTAAAATAGTTTTTAGTCGCAAAGAGGATCATTAGGAAACATTGAAAACACTGAAGAACAGATTCGATGCTGCGGTAACAATCGATGGCACCGCTCAATACCATGCTTTTATACCGCTTGTCGGGAGAAGACTCAAGTTGAAAAAGTATTCTGCGATTTCTTTCCAAAGACAACAAATAAAGCAGCAGCGAAATCAACAGCTGAACCTAGTAACGCCAAGAAAGGATTGACAAAAAAACGCAGTAAATAAAGGCGACAAAAAAGCATGATGAAAGACTGGGTATTTAAAAATTTACAAGACTTAAATACTTCACCAGCTACAATAAATTAAGTATAAAAAAATAGTTATGATATAAATGGATCTAATGCAATGAAGATTAAATTTTAATAAATTATTTATCTTTTTATTTTAAATATTGTTATTATACATTAATTTAATTAATATTAAAAATAAATAAAAAAATAATAATTTTTCAACATTTCTATAGAAAAAAAGCGATTTTTTTCCTGAGGTTAACATATTCTGGGTATTACAGTATCGAGGGTATAAAATTTTAGTTAGGTATGTTATATACCTTCGGAAAGGTTAATTTGTCTAGTTTCTCAGTATAAGTTTTATTTGTAAGGTTTTACACACAAATAGTAAAAAATTCAAAATAGTGCATTTGTGAAAAATTGAAAAACCGTTGTCTTGAGTTACAAAACATTTATTTTGATAGATATCCCACTCCCGTCCCACTAAGCGGCCAAAAAGCTCTTAAAGGAAAAATCCTAAGGTTTCTTATGAAGAAATAAAAAATAAAACAAACCACTTTTTGAAAAAAAGGCAAAAACTGCTTTAATTTAGCAAAAAAAAAGTCAAAAAAAAATTTTTTTTTTTTTAAGTATTTTTTTCCGAAATATTGAAGAAATATCTATCTAAAATATTTGGGAGAAAATTTTCTGAGAACAATAGGTAATAAGTTACATGGATGAGAAGAAACACCTGTTTGCCCAAAATGTCAAATTTTGATCCCCTCTAACTCAGAGAGATCTGGACCGATCTTATTGAAAAATTGTGTCTAAACTACTATCCAATAGGACTAACCTTGGTGCAAATTTCATCCCGATCGGAAGACATCGGTTTCAAAAGTTGGTGCACTTGACATGAAATCCCCCATATGTAAAATCTCTGCATACTTGCATTCAAAAGTAGTATGTAAACCATAAAATATTTACCCTGTAAAAAGTTAGTGTTTAAAAAAATACTATTTTTTGTCAGATGTTAAAAAAAGATGTTAATTACAAGAAGTTTTTAAAATTTGTTATTTAATGTCGGGACGGAGGCAAACGCCATTCCCAAAAATTTTTTGCATGAGTTATCCACATTAAGAGTAACCGCGGAGCTCAGCTCAGTCAATGCGCAATGATCGAGCCTTGCCCTGGGAAACATGCATTCATGCTTTTCTTAACACAAAAGCCATTCCCAACTAACAAAAATTTTAGGCACGAGCTATTCACTTTATGAATAGTCGCGGAGCTCAACTCAATCAAAGTGCAATGATCAATCTTCGCCCAGGGAAACATATATTCATGCTTTTCTAAGCACAAACCGAACTTCTTATGGCACATTAAAAATCAACTAATTGAGAAGTACAATTCATCATTACGCTGTATTATAATACTATTTTGTTGTTTTACTGGTAGCTAGTAAATAAAGTGATCGTATCATTGTGAACGAAATAGAATTGAAATTGTGTGCAGATTTGTTTTACTTAAAAAACCTGTTTCTACAGATAGTGAATAAAATGCCAGTAAATGATCATGTAGAGTTTTTTTGACTCATATGTGCTATTAAAACAGTCATAAATGCGCTCTTTTGCTGATCACAAAATATTCTTTCGTGGCAATGACAGAAGTGATTTAGAAAATTTGTTAGTGATGCCAAAACAATGGAAACTTTTAAATTTTTCTACCAGAGTTGATAAAAAAAAAATGCACAAAGGGTTAGTTTTTATTATATTATTACCACAACGACCACAAAAACAACAAGTCCAGCTATGACAACAATACAACATTTAGAATAACAACAAGCACAATATAGAAACATCATATTTTTTAATTTTTTTAATTTTTCAGAGATTTCCCTGGACCTGTTCCACCGATTTTAATGATTTTTGATGTGTAAACATCTATACGCGCAGGGGGGTAAATTTCTATTTCACAATACAATCACAAAAACAGCGTAACTCATATCGGTGTGAGCTGAAGCAGATAACGCTGTGTGACTTATGATTGTATTGGTGAAAAAATTATGATATGTTCTTTTCTAAAAATTTTCCAATTGTCTTTCAAAAAACATCAATTGTATTTCAGAAAACATCAATTGTATTTCAGAAAACATCAATTGCATTTCAGAAAACATCAATCGGATTTCAGAAAACATAAATAGAATTTCAGAAAACATCAATATAATTTCAGAAAACATCATTCGGGTTTCAGAAAACATCATTTGAATTTCAGAAAACATAAATAGAATTTCAGAAAACATCAATATAATTTCAGAAAACATCATTCGAGTTTCGGAAAACATCAATTGAATTTCAGAAAACATCAATAAAATTTCAGAAAACATCAATTGTATTTCAGAAAACTTCAATTGTATTTCAGAAAACATCATTTGAATTTCAGAAAACATAAAAAGAATTTCAGAAAACATCAATTGAATTTCAAAAAGCATCATTTGAATTGCTGAGAACATTAATTGTATTTCAGAAAACATCAATTGAATTTCAGAAAACATCAATTGCATTTCAGAAAACATCAATTGAATTTCAGAAAACAGCATAATCGACTTATTTTTTATGCACTGGAAAATATGATATTGATGTTTTCTTTAATTGTTAGATGTTTACACATCTCCCTGGTGATCGGACTCACATGATTTTTTTTTAAATAGAAATCTTCGCATGAATTTGGTGAATCATTCTCACTAAATGTGATCACCTTAGCTATCCTATTGATGGCGTGATCGTGACAAGAACAACATAGAAAATTATATTTTTTCAAGACTTTTTTTTAGTTCTTCATTCAAATCTCAGGCCCTGAGTGACCTATTTGGACGATTTTAAACAGCCAAATTCTCATGATGTCAGTGAATCATTTTTTATGCCAACGAGCACCCTAGCTGCCCGATTGATGCCGCCATCGTGATTTCCACAGACGGACAGACGGACATCGCTATATTAACTCCGGTTGTTATAAGGATCACAAATATATATATTTTATGGGGTCCAAAAATTTTTTTCTCATTAATAAAAAATGAAATGACAAACTTATATATACCCTCTGCACACTGGAGTGGAGGGTATAATAACTAAATAGAGATACCTTCATAAAAAATTAAAAAGTTATCAATGAATGTAATTTTGAGGTGTTGGCATAAGTATTTTGACAAGATATTGTTATTAAAAAAGAAGCTTAGTATTTCACAAATGTTTAGAAATTTAATTATGAGTACATAAAATGTATAGCCCTCTCTTGCTTCAATAACTTTTTGAAGGCATCTTGGACCTTAGTCCAGTAAATTTTGGAGGACCTCTGAGGATATCTCATTCCAAAGGGAAGTCACCTCGGAAATTGTCTCTTCTTTGATTTTATGTAAATAACCAATTCTTTTACGTTTGATAAGAGACCATACGTTTTCAATGGTGTTCAAGTCTGGACTTTGGGATGGCCAGTCCAGCTTAGTAGTTCCAACATCCTTCAAATATTTTGATTCATCCTGCTTTTGTGGCATGGGGCATTGTCCTGTTGAAGGATAAATTAAATCCTGTCACCGGAAGGGACAGCGTTATCATTTAGGGTGCTGAAATATTGGCCTTGTTACATCGAGCCGACGATGCGAAACAAGTCACACAACCCATTGTTCGAAATGTACCCCCGGAACATGACAGAGCCTCCTCCATGGTTCACTTTTTGGCCTTCGTACATGTGGAAGCCTTACAAAAATCTTTTGTTTTGATGGTTGAACTCAAACGAGCTTTGATCTGTCCAGAGAACGCTTCTCCAAAACTCTTTTGACTGCTGAAGATATTCCTATGGGAAGGCCAATCTTTTCAGCTTGTTCACATCCGATATTGAGGTATGTTCTTGCTTTGTATGTTTCAAAATCTCCACCTTTTAAACATCGCCGAACACTACGCTCACTGATTGGATTCTATTGATTTGCAGCAGATTGAGGCTTTAGTTTAATATTTTTTTGCGTTGTTTTGCGTTTAACACCTGAGTTAGGTAAGTTTCTTATGTCATTGTGTTCCTTAGATTGTTCATTTGATAGTGCATATTGAAGCTCTAGGAACACAGCTTAACTCAGCCATTTTTGCCATGGTCTCCAATAACTTTTATTCAATATTTTATTTGAATATTATACAAATATGTCAATAAAATTTCAGTGTCAAAGTTATTAGATTGTCACTTGAGAATCCATGCGCGGACACTGCCACAAAGATTTTATGAAAATACTTATGCCACGAAAAATTTCGCTGTCTGCTTCTTTCTTATCAGCAGAAAGTGAATGCAAAGCGTAAACGATGAAATATTGGGCATTCGTATAGCTACAAATATGGATTTTGTTTTGAACTTAACCCATGTACCGTTAGTTCATGCAATCAAACGAACTGGACAAGAAAACATCACAGTTGCGTATGTCAAAATAATTATACCGACTAATGTACTTTAACCACATACATTAACCATGGTATAAGGTATAATCAGCTTAGTAAATTATTTTAGGAATGACAGTTTCAATTTTAGGTATACGGATATTTTTTCTAGCAACTGTATATCACCATCCCCGCACTCTCAAATTCATTAAGTTAATAGACAAGTTGCGAAATTTACAAACTTTTCTTGTTTTAAAATGATGTATTTAATTAATTCTTATTAAATTGTCAATGATATTATGGTTCTAGGAGCAATTGAGAGAAAATATATATATATAAAAACTTTATCCGCGAATCTAAGATTAAGCAGCTATGTTAGTTATATTTCTTGTAGCATCTATTGTGAATTTCCTTATATGGCAAACATTATTCAACATTAAAATCCCCAGCCAAACAAATAGCTGGAGCTTTGTCTTTACCTACTTAACTTGCGAGATACTGTAAAGTCACTACCAGTAGGGTTTATAAATTGTTACGTTGTAATAACTAACCTAAACAGGTACAGCTAAGTATTGCTCTTAAACAATAAACGTGTGATGTCTTGACAAAATAACAAATTTTTAGAGGCTTTTTGTGCGGTGTCGACAAATTAACTATCGTTACAGGCAATCCCTTTATATTGAAACTTTATTGCTGTCTATTCTTTGTTTTTATATTGGTGTTGTTTATTTTATTCCGCTGCAACCATTAAGGACTTTAGAAGGAACAGGACACCAATAGCAGTAACATTATATAAAAGTGTGAGATTTCTTTTCCATTTATTGGTTTATACCATAACACTAAGAGTATCCAAGTATCCAAGAATTTTATATATTTTTTATTTTGTTATGTGTTTATTTTTCCTTCTATAAGCGATATAATAATAATTTCTTTTTAAAGTTGTAATACGTTGTCTTGACTGGTGATAAATATTAATCGTTAAAGTTATTTATGATTATGACGGATAATAAATTTCTTTAAAAAGGGGAGGAAACTTATTAAGAGTTTATATGTTTAATAAAAGTCATACATTTTTTCTTTCTTATTTATTAATACAATATTATTTTGTGCTGTGTTTAAACAAGATATTTAAAATAGAATTATTTATTTACAAGTGCAGCCCGAAAAGTCGGGTAAAGTTAAGTTTACGCAAATTGCTTGTAGAAATAAAAAGAATTTCCTGTATATTTGGAGCTGATGAATCTTAATAGTTGGATGGTTGGTTTTTCCTATTTTTTTTTTTAGAAAATAATTGCTTATGACAGTTCCACGCTTTTTACTCAAAAACGTTTTTTTATAAAAAATTAAATTAAAAAATTAATTCAAAAATTTTGCGACCCTGCTTTATTGCAGGTTTGGTGAATTAAAAACATTAAAATTTAAAAGCCAATAAAAAGTTAGAAAGAAAAAATTCAAATACGTTTCCCAAATTCGCTATAAACATTTCAAAATCTCTCAAGAAGTCAGGCCTGGGAGTTAATCATTACATTTTCTAATTAATTATATATTCAATTACAAATGGCATGTAATTGTAATTGAAAACAAGTAAGAAAATTATAGTCGGTCTAGACCGACTATATGATACCCTATACCATGCGTTTAGAAACCCTATCTCTTAGGCCCAACTAACTGGACATAGAAAATAAACAAAAACCAAATTTGAGTGGAATTTTGATTAATTTTTTTGGCTGCAGATATAAAAAAGTTCATATCGGATGCTATATCCATATGGGGACTAGGTCCAAAAATGGACCGATCCTGATCATATTTGGTAAAGTCTCTTGTATTTTGCAAAAACATATACGAACAAAATTTGAGAAGAATCAGTGCAATAATTTTGTTTTTTAATAGATTTGAATGAAGATCGGGAAGCAGCTCTATATAGGGCCAAAGGGTCATTTTTGGACTACTCATGGATGGATGTAATGAACGCATACAAACCCAATTTGAGTAAGATCTATATGACAATTTGGATCTTATGGCAATTTATGTCGATTTCATAGGGGTAATTTGTATGGGGGCTAGGTCTGAACATGGACCGATTCTCACCAATTTCAATAGCGTTCATCCCATGGCCGACAAAAGCTTATGTACCAAATTTCGTTAAAACATGTTCATATTTGCGACCTGCAGTTTGATTACAAGCTTTACATGGACACACAGACGGACGGACATTGTTAAATCAACTCAGAAAGTGATTCTGATTCGATCGGTATAATTAAAGATGGGTCTAGGTCAAATAGTTTTGGTTGTTACAAACAGCAGCACAAAGTCATTATACCCAAACCACATAGTGGTATAGGGTATAAAAACTCAATTACAATCACATGTAATTGTAATTAAGCTGAAACAAAAAATTCAATTACAAAAAAATGTAATTGTAATTGAGAAAATATCAATTACAAATTACATGTAATTGTAATTGAAATAATTTCACTTACTAATTGTAATTGAAATTGAAAATTTTTCCCTTACAATTACATTTAATTGAAGAAAGGAATTGGTTTTTATAAGAAAACTGTAATCATTATATTTAACATTAATTAATTTCAAAAATTTATTCAATTACAATTATTTTCAATTACATATAATAAGAGCATTCAATAAGAACGAAAACGTTTCGGCAACTAGATAAGAAAAACATGAAATTTCAAAATTAAGTCCGGCAACACTTCGCGATGGGCATTGGCTTTAGAATATCATTCGGAAATTTTTATTTTAGCGATTTCTGATTAAGACGATTTTAGATTTAGGTGATTTTTGCTTTTTCACATTTTTGCTTTTGAAGATTTTTGTTTTTAGCCATTTTTGAATTTGATGGTTCCGCCCATAATTTCCACGACTACTCAGATTTGCGCAAATGTGACCCAACGGAGTGCAAGAATGTGTTTTTTTGCAAAATTTTCAGCCGAGAATCTACGTTGCAATAAATTCTAAAAAAATCGTTCTACGTGAAACTGCGGAGAAAATTATTTCTTTTTTAATTTTTCCCAATAACGGCCATAAGGTTTAAAAACTTTTCGTGGAAAAGTGATTTTTTTACTGGAAAATTATGCTGCTTTGGAAGAAAATATATTGAATAAAAAGTGTTCAGAATAACTCATGGTATGTTCGCAAATTTTGATTCTGATTCTGCACAATCCACAATTTAGATGCTACTGAAAACACATTTTATTTCATCGGTATTGGTCCAATCTACATAGAATTTAGATTGAAATATTGTGGTAAAAATCAATTAAATCTTAATGAAGTCTTATATATACTAAATGGCATAAATTTAAGCTCATTATATAAATACCTAGATATATGTTTAAAATATTCTTTTTTA
The DNA here is from genome assembly GCA_963682025.1 of Cordilura impudica. Lineage (NCBI taxonomy): Eukaryota > Metazoa > Arthropoda > Insecta > Diptera > Scathophagidae > Cordilura > Cordilura impudica. Next base: position 102,766,731 of record OY821517.1, read on the forward strand.
TACCCTCCACTCCAGTGTGCAGAGGGTATATATAAGTTTGTTATTCCGTTTGTAATAATTAGAAAAAAAATTCTGGACCCCATAAAATATATATATTTGTGATCCTTATAACAAGCGAAGTTGATATAACGATGTCCGTCTGTCCGTCTGTCCGGCTGTCCGTCTGTCCGTCTGTCCGTCTGTCCGTCTGTGGAAATCACGATGACGGCTTCAATCGGATAGCTAGGGTGCTCCTTGGTATAAAAAATGATTCACTAACATCCTGAGAAGTTTGCTATTTAAAATCGTCCAAATCGGTTAATCTGGTCCCGAGAATTGAGCGAAGAATTAAAAAGTCATGAGAAAATATGATTTGAATATGTGTTCTTGTGATAACGCCCTCAATAGGGCAGATAGGGCGCTTGTTTTTAGTGAGAATGATTCACTAACATCTTGAAAAGGTTCCTGTTTTTAAATCATGACAATAGGTTTCATAGGTGCCGAGAAATCACTGAAAAGGTAAAAAAAAATATGACGTTTTCCTATATTGTTTTCCTAAATTTTGTATTTTGTCATAGCTGTGCATGTTGTTTTTGTGGTCGTTGTGTTAATAATATAAAAATTCATCAATATCAATATTTTTTGGTGTAATATTTAAGTTAATTAATTAATAAAAGAAACTATATAAAATCAATATCAATATTCTGCGATTTTTATAACATCACAAAATGTTACAAATTGATACATACTACTGTTGCCAATATCAAAATACTATAAATAATATTCATATATTTTGTATATGTATATCCATAATAAGCGCATATTAAAATAAATCGGTATTTTATTTTATTTTTACAAAATTCTGAAATTTTTAGAGTTGAAAAAATAGTATGGTTTTAAGAGTTGTATTTTTAGTACATGTATAAACCCTGCATACTTGCTTTCAAAAGTAGTAGGTAGGTAGGTAAGCCATAAAATATTTATTTACCCTGTAAAAAAAATTGTTGTTTAGAAAAATACTATTTTTTGTCAGATGTTAAAAAAAGATGTTAATTAAAATAAATTTTTAAACTTTGTTATTTAATGTCGGGACGGAGGCAAACGCCATTCCGAAAATTTTGTTTCAACAGTTATCCACATTAAGAATAACCGCGGAGCTCAGCTCAATCAATGTGCAATGATCGAGCCTTGCCCTGGGAAACATGCGTTTATGCTTTTCTTAACACAAACGCCATTCCCAACTACCAAAAATTTTTGACACGAGCTATTCACATTATGAATAGTCGCGGAGCTCAACTCAATCATAGTGCAATGATGAAGCTTCGCCCTGGGAAACATATATTCATGCTTTTCTTAGCACAAACCGAACTTCTTATGGCACATTAAAAATAAACTAATTGAGAAGTACAATACATCATTACGCTGTATTATAATACTATTTTCTTATTTTACTAGTAGCTAGTAAACAAACTGATCGTATCATTGTGAACGAAATAGAATTGAAATTGTATGCAGATTTGTTTTACTTAGTCCGAGTTCACACAAGGCAACTTTTGTTGCGCAATTCTTGAGTTTGTAGATGTTTGCGGTGAGGGGAATAAAAAGGGAAAAATAATTGCCGGTTCTCGGATATTTCAAGCAATTCTCTCATTCGCTTTTTTTTTGTTGAATATTTGACATTTCTTTTCATTCGGTGTTTCGCTTCTTGGTGTGAAGAATTCGTAATTATTGTTTACTTTATTAAAATAGCCTTTAAATGGAATCGGGACTTAATTTTTTTCTTTTGAATTCATTTTTCAACAAAACCAATTAAATTAATTTATGTATGTATGTATTTAATTTTATTATTGTTCTTTACGACTAGAGCACAAATGTCAAATTATAAGAAAATAAAAACACAACAAAACAGTAAAATTGCCGAAGAAATTGTCGTGTGTGGACATAAAAGCAATTTCAAAAGAGAATTGCCAAAAAGTTGCGCAATAAAAATTGCCTTGTGTGACCCCCGACTTAAAAAACCTGTTTCTACAGATAGTGAATAAAGTCCCAGTAAGCATTTTATGCAATAAATGATCATGTAGAGTCTTTTTGACTCATATGTGCTATTAAAACAGTTATAAATGCGCCCTTTTGCTGATCACAAAATATTCTTTTGTTGGGATTAAATATTACCTTACCCGCGAATCTTCCTGAGAGTCCTTTTTATCCGCTTTTCTAATCAGTTTCGACTCATTTTTGAGTCTTATTTAATGTAATTTTTCTATAAATCACTTTCTAAGAGAAAGCAAAAATCATTATCTAGTTTTTTTCTAATAGCGCATGTGATTAAGCAGTTTTTAATCATCAAAAGTGCTCGAAGAAGACACAGTAAGGTATTTTTTGTTAAAACAATCTTCGAAATGATGACTGGGATATCGTATATTTTTGTTAACACACAAACATATGCATAGCAGCACGAGTAAACCGAACTCAAATTGGCTTCTTATATGTGTACAGCCGAACAAAAATGAAAATACTCACCAAAGAGTAAAGTAAGCAACAATTTCATTCAGTCTTATGGAAGCTTTTGAACAAAGCAAGTCTATGTCGCGTTGTATTGTGAATTTTTACATTGTTTTTTAATAGGTACTAGTGATGCCAGGAGATTTTTTCAGAAATCTCTACGCTTATGAAAAAAATTCCCTTTTTTCCCTACACTACTTTTTTTAAAATTTATTTTTAATTTGTACAATTTCAATTATGTAAAAATAAAAAATAAGATAAAAATATCATGAGAATTACATAAGAATAATATAAAAAACATACAGATATTATAAAAAAAATATTTTTGCAATTCTGTTTAATTCATCTTTTTGATATGGTTAGATGTGCATTTAAAATTTACACAATTAAAGGTGTGTTTACACTATGTGTATTTTCCATATGTAAATTCAGTTTTACGATCCATACGTAATTCGGCGTGTGTGTCAAAATTGGTGTTTTACATACAATTCATCATTTTGCGATCAAACGTACATATGTATTTCCGTATGACATAACCTCTAAATGTAAACAACAGCTGATTTAATTTGTGAATTTACAAAAAGTTATTGTTAAAAATAAAGTAATATATTTTTTATATTTTTTAATTGTTAATTAATATTAAACAATTTATTTTTCTTTCAATATTTATCTTTATAATTTACTCTGTTTTTCTTTCGCCACAAGCAGTATTGTATTTTAATATGGTTGTCATGCCAAAATAGAACCTGCTCTAATTGAAAAATTTACATATGTTTTGCCAAATGTGTTGTACATAAACAGTTTTTGAAAGGGTTCACACTATGTGTACAAATTGCATGTGCTAAAACAATAAGAAAAACACAAGCAAAACACATAGTGTGAACGCAGCTTAATTAAAATGGCTTGCAAATGAGATGTTACAACTCAAACAGAATATTTGTTCTTGGTTTTCAGTGTTGCCGTTTTAGCTTTTTAGTTGCTAGATTTAGCAACTTTTTTTGTCGTTTAGCATCCAAAATTTATCAAAAGATGCTAGATGCTAACTTAGAATCTTTTATTAATAAAATGTTGCTTTTAGCATCTTTTAATGGTATTGATATGTTTTTATTTCTCAAAGTGTAGTACAGTAATTTTGTGTACTACTCCTTTTACCACTCTGCTCGTTTCTTTCAACAAATATAACAAAACATTTTGAAATAGAAGAATGTAAACACCAACAACAGTTTTTAATGAATTTGAAAGTCGATTGCCAAAAAATATTATTGTATTAAAAAATGCCAAAATTTTCAATACAAAACACATTAAAACGGGTAAAAGAACAGATAACCAATATATTAGAAGAGTTTAAATTTATATCATCTGAAACAGAAAAAATTCAAATCCAATGGAGTTATATCACAGAACAAAACTGGGATACAACACTGAATACAACCTCTTTATGGATTGAAAAATTCTATTGGCGAAAATCCATTTTAGGAATCAATATTTGTGTTGTCTATATTAGTTTTGTCTTTCTCAAAAGCCGAAGTTGAACGTTTGTTTAGCTTAATAGCTTTAATTAAAATCAAACTTCGAACAGAATAAAATCCGAGTTGTTATGTTCTGTAATACGTATAAAAGAAGGATTGAAATTGAAAAATTGGTGCTGTCACACTTACAATATAACGAGCGATGTCGTTGATAAGAGTCGATCGTCAGAAATATATCAGAGCCAAGAAGAACTTGAAGATGAAGACATCACAGAAATGTTAGATTCCATAAACCAATTATTCTAATATAATCGTATCTTTTGATAATGTAATTTCTGTTATATTTTAAATAAAAAAAAAATCCCTCTAAAATTAATAATATTTAATTTAAGTTTAAAATAAACTCAATTTGATGTTAATAAAAATTTCAGATGAAATCCAAAATAATTTTAATTAAAATTTAAAAAATATAAATCGAAACATATGTTTTATATTAATTTTTCGATTTAAAAACCAAAGAATTTATTAATAAGTATATAATTTTTCAGTATAAAGGTAATGAAATTTGAAAAAAAAAATTTAGCATCCAGTACGTTTAAGCATCTTTTTTTGCAATTTAGCATCTTTACAATTTCAAATTATGGCAATACTGTTGGGTTTAAAAGATTTTTTATAACAGTGGTTATAAGCATGTATACTTAGATCTGATTTATCGCATTTTAATATATTTTCAAAAGCCTTGCATTTGCATTTATAGTCGTCACCTTTGACCTGCTCCAGCCATCCATTAGCTTCTCGTCTCTCAACTAACTGAAGCAAAATCTTTATGTTCTGTATTTCTTTGATGTGTTTTCAGCATCATCGAAAAACGAATCGGACATTTTTCTAAAATTAATTATGTTTCTAAATTAATTATGCTCAAATTTATAATATTTTAATGTTATGCACAAAACAGTGTTTTATACTTGTCATTGTTATTAAAGAATCCACATATTTACTTCCTTCATATTATGGAGTTATTACCAGACTTAAAAAGACTTTAAAGTTTAAAATTGAAGAAAATTATGCGATATTTAACAAATACATTCAAAATAGTTTTGACTGAAATTTTTGGCAGTTTTAGTTTTGCCTTGTATCAGTAAAATGTTCAGATATTAACTAAAAAAAAACAGTTTGTTAAATATTTTCATCTTAATTATCTTAATTAATTTAAAGACACAAAGATAGATTTAATACAATAAAAAGAAGTAAGAGTTGAAAGTTGATCTATGCGGACTCACAAATGTGCCCTATACTAATAGGTCTGGAAAATTGAAAAGGATTGTAAAAAATAAAATGCACCTTTATATTAAAAAATTTAAATTAAAAAGAAAATTACAAAATAAACCATTTACCTGGTTAAACTTAATATTGTTTGTAATTATCTGGATCAGGTTAGTATTTAAAATGGGATAAATCGGGAGTCATTCTGCCAATTTATGACCTAAAATATTTAGACACCTCTATAAAATGCTGAAAATTCAGAGCATTTGTTGTAATAATTCAGTAATAGGTTTATCAAAGTGTTTACATATTCAAATATTTTTTATACATTTGTTACAAATAGTGCAAGAAGTCCAGATATTAATGTAAACGTAAAACCCAGGTGGAGGGTATCAAAGATTCGGCATAGCCGAATTTAACACTCTTACTTGTTTTTAATTTTTTTGATTATATAATTACACTTCTTTTTTCTTTCTTTTTATGTAAAACATGAATTCTATTAAACTAGAATAGTGCCAGTCTGGCTGGCTCACAATTATAATGTTAAGCCGCAAATAGATAAAATATTAAAATAAACTTACCTAACCCAATAATTTACACATGTGTAATATATTCATATCTATTAATAAATAATAATAAAAAAATTTTTTCAGAAACATTTGGACACATTTTTGGTATTTAAAAAAAAAAATTAAAAGTGAAAAACTTTTCTCCGTAGTTTCACGCAAACAATTTTTTAGTATTTATCGAAACGAAAATTCTCAGATGATTTTTTTTTTTTTGGAATTTTAAGACGTGTGGGTCGTATTATTATCAAATTGGATCTACAACTTTAATGCGCAAAATTTGAACCAAATCGGACAATGCTTTCTGAAGGCGCATTGAGTTCAAAATTCAAATATGAATTTATTTTAAAAATTATCAAAAAAAATCGTTTTCACAATAATTTTGATATCAATAATTGCGTTTCTATTAAATTAACTACTAACCCATAAATAGAGTAAATTATCTTTCTAATAAAAGAACAAAATCTATTTTCGGTTGAAAAACAGCCAAGTTATACCAAGTTCCGCAGGCAATTAATGCTCCGCAGACCACTTGATTAAGAAAATCGAGCTCACATTTTCAAAGATATTAATTTGCATTTTTCTGATTCTAAAATAATCTTATGTTAAGTATTTTGCATCTCATCTATTGCATCTCAGCTAAGTATTTTTGCACTATTTCAAAATCTCCAATTTTATTTTTTCAAAAAGTTTGTTCAAGAAATTTTCCGAACTCGACGATTGCACTTTAAGGTCTTATTTACAAAATATATGTTATTAAAAATGTGTTTCAATTTAACCTTTATTTACAGTATTGCGAACTTATGTCAAGTAGTATAATATTTTGACAACAGATATTTGGAATATGAAAAGGCTAAAAAGATGTAGCCTAACAGTCGAAAAAGTATAAAAATTAAATTTTTCTTTAAATCCGCTGAAATAAAAAAGCTGCCCTCGCAAATTAAGAACAGAATACCTACAATAGTTGGCATTTTTAACAACATATAATTTGTAATAAGACTTTAAAGTCCAATCGTTGATTTCGGAAAAGTTCGTGTACAAAATTTGTGAAAAAGTAAAATTGGAGTTTTTGAAATAGTGCTAAAAAATACGTACCGCTTTGACATTAATTTAGAATGGCATAACAATAGATGATATGCAAAATACTTTACATAACATCATTTTTGGATCAGGAGAATGCAAAAATATTGTTGTTGTAAATTATTTCAATGTCCTTAAAAATGTGACCCCGATTTCCTTAATCAAGTGGTCTGCGGCGCATTTGTTGCCTGGGAAACTTGATATAAAGTGGTGTTTTTTAACCGATAATAGATTTTATTATTTTATTAGAAAGATAATTTACTCTAAATTATAGTTTATTAATTAATTTAATTGAAACGCACTTATTAATATCAAAATTTTTGTGAAAAACGATTTTTTTTGGTAATTTTTACATATAAATTTATATATGAGCTTTGAACTCAATGCGCGCTCAGAAATCATTGTCCGATTTGGCTCAAATTTTGCGCTCTAAAGACCTAGATTTACTGTCACAATAATCCGACCCGCACACCTCAAAATTTGACCAAATATTTTTTTTCATACAAACCGCTGTCACGCTATTGGTCGGTCATTTTTGCGCCAAAAATCATTTTTTTTTTTTAGTAAAAACCAAGTTTTAGAGATTAATTCCAGAAAAATGTGAGACGAGATCAAAAATTTCAAAAAGGGATCGACGGGCAACTTTAAGGTAAACATTAAGAAAAAAACTGCAGCTCAAACAGTTGAACTATATGAGGTATAGTAATTTGAATGGAACAGTGGTTATTTTTCCCACAGTGCGACGGTTGGAGAGGTATTTTTTGTTTAAAATTCAATTTTTTAAAACAACTTATATAATAGTATAAATTATAAGATGTACTTTAAATCATTCACCATCATTGAAAAATTGCAAAACTTGTAGTTGAAATGTTAATGAACCAAGTTTTACAAAAAAGTCTTTCACACATTTACATATGATGGAAATATATGGCGAGCCAGTTTTCATTAAAGTTTAAAAGTTTAACGCTCTTTTCTATTCACTGAGTTTAAACAGATGAATTGCAAAATCTAAATAAAACTACAGAGACTCAAAGCGTGTTTTGAAATAAGTTCTTTGTTAGTGAAATTTTATAATTTTTAATGCATTATTAATGTCTCAACGAACAACTGAAGCTTCAAATGTTTATTTTTTAAAGCATAAAAACAAAATATTTTCAAAAGGCTGCGTTTAGTCAAAACATTAACATTTTAATGGATTGAAAAAGAAATTAATAGAAATTATGTGTATTTGATGGGGGTAGGTGATGTTAATATTTTTCTTGCTTAGTATATAGTTGCGCTCATCACTGACTCATTGATTTTAACTTAAGCATATTAAAAACAGGGGTTTTAAAGCAAAATAAAAAAATCGCTAAAATATAAAATCGAGAAAACGCCAAAATTCAAAAAAACGCAATATAGCAACAACGGAAAATCGCAAATACTGAAAAGCCCAAAAATGACAAAAACATAAAATCGAAAGTTCATAGCGAAAACGCAAAATCGCAAGAACATAGAAGTGTAAAAATACAAAAAATTTTAAAAGCAAAAAAAGGAAAAATGTATAATCGCAAAATCGTACAGAAACCTATAACAACAGATATTTCCATATAAGGGCCCCGTAAATTAAAATAATTATCTATTTTGCAGTTGAACAATATTGTAAATTTTTGTAAAAAAAATGTTTTAATTCTGCTCTTTTTTAAGTTATTACATATTCTTAAATACGAAAATAAATTTGAAATACAAAAAATAAAAAAAATATAATAATAATAACCCTAATAAATATTCAAATTAGCTAATAGGTTTAGAAATATAAAACTAACCTAATGATTTCCCTACCCATTCAGAATTTAATAAAATTTGCTATATATGTTAACTTGGATATAACAAAATTTTAAGTCACAATCCACTTGGGTTTAATTGTAGCTAATATCCTTTTTAAATTATCCATTCCTAGACACTTTTTTAAAATAAGAAAAGTATGTTTTATTAAAAACACAATTTATAAAAAATTTATGAAATTCAGAAACAATCTTACCAAACGTCGATAATCAGGTAAACCACTTACATCGGCTTGGCTGCAATATATATGGAAGTAGTTTCGATGATTATTACCTTAGAAAGATTATAAGATACACTGTTTAAATAAGACAATAAGATCTGGATTAAAAAAATTTTGTTAGTTTGTTTGATTGCTTAATGACTCAGAAACTAATTCCAGTTCCACCACGGGAAAAAATGGTTTGCCTTAGTCATATATTTTTATGTAATTATAAAAATAACGTTTTCGAGATGTATACCAAGAACTTAGTCATTAACTGTTGACCTTTTGTCTTCTGGGAAGAAATCATGTTATATACCACTTTAAAGGTAACTTTATTACCTTTAAGATGAGGAGCCCAATAATTAATAGATATAAACTTATACGAGGGCGGATCAATAAGTCCGTGACTTTTAGAATGAAGCAGTTTTTTGTTGAAAAAAAAAATATTTTTCAACATAACCTCCTTTTAGCTCAATACACTTAGTCCAATGTTTCTTCCAATTCGTGTATCCCTACCAAAAAATGGGATTTTTCGAGGTCCATAAAATAGGCATTTTTGATCAATAATTTCATCGTTGGTGCTAAATCTCTTTCCACCGAGCCATTTCTTTAGGTTTGGAAATAGGAAATAGTCACTGGGGGCTAAATCCGGAGAATATGATGGATGAGGTACCAATTCGTAGCCCAATTCATGGAATCTTGCCAATGAGACACGATTACGTTTATGGTCAATTGAGAGCAAACGCGGCACCCATCTTGCAGACAGCTTTCTTAAACCCAACTGAAACCACACTGCCATATGAAATGCCTATGGCATCAACAATCTCATGCACTTTTACTCTTCGATCGGCCAATACCATATCGTGGATTTTTTCAACGTTTTTGGGGGTATTGACCTCAGTTGGCAACGAAAGTCAATAAACCACTTTTTATACCCTATACCACTTTGTGGTTTGGGTGTAATGACTTTGTGCTGCTATTTGTAAGAACCAAAAATAATTGACCTACACCCATCTTTAATTATACCGATCGAATCAGAATCACTATCTGATTCGATTTAACGATGTCCGTCCGTCCGTCCGTCTGTGTGTCCATGTAAAGCTTGTAATCAAACTGCAGGTCGCAAATATGGATATATTGTGATGAAATTTCGTATATAATCTTTTATCGGCCATCGGATGAACGCTATTGAAATTGGTGAGAATCGGTCCATGTTCAGACCTAGCCCAAATACAAATGACCCCTATGAAATCCACATATATTGCCATAAGATCCAAATTATCATACAAATCTTAGTCAAATTGAATTTGTATGTGTATGTTATATTCATTAATCAGTAGTCCAAAAATGATCCATATTGGACAACTCTTAGTCATAGGCCCCATATAGAGCTGCTTCCCGATCTTCACTTAAATCTATAAAAAAAGAAAAATATTGCACTGATTCTTCTCAAATTTGTATATATTTTTGCGAAATACAAGAGACTTTACCAAGTATGGTCAGGATCGGTCCATTTTTGGGCCTAGTCCCCATATAGATATAGCATCCGATATGAACTTTTTCATATCTGCAGCCGAAAAAATTAATAAAAATCCCACTCAAATTTGGTTTATGCTTATTTTCTATATCCAGTTAGTTGGGCCTGAGAGATAGGGTTTCTAAACGCATGGTATAGGGTATCGTATAGTCGGTCTAGACCGACTATAATTTTCCTACTTGTTACCATTAAAATCGATGGTACAGGGTCCCCATAGTATTTATCAAGCTTTTCCTTGGTTTGATTGACGCTTTTTTTTCCAAAAGATAATGTTTAATGATCATTCGAAATTTTTTCCAGCTGTTAAACGCAAAGTAAATGACGGAACTTGTTCGAAATTTTACAGTAGTCTACTAGCAGATGGTACTTGATGTTGCAGTGTTGCATTTCATATAACTAAGAGGGAAGTTCGAAAAGTCGGGGACTTATTGATCCGCCCTCATATGTACGGGGCGGCCCCAGAGCAACCCGACCTAACGACCAATACACAAAAAATTTGGGAAAAATTTTCTTTTTCTTAACATACTTAACATTTGAACTCGATACACTTCTCGCAGCGACAGTCAATAGCTTTGATACCCTGTTTGTAGTAAGAATAGTCTAGCTCCTTAATAGAGCCATCAATCATAGACTCCACCTTTTCATTGTTGGCAAATCTTTAACCGAGCCATTTTTCGAGCTTCAATATAGAAAATAATGCGAGATATAATCTGGTGAATAAGCTGCGTGATAAAGCAATTTGAACTTTAATATATGGAGTTTGGCCATCACAATAGTGAACTGGTGCTTTATTTTGTTGAAGCAACAATTTTTTTTTAGCGAAATGCTGCCTTCGTTTCTTAATTTCATCACTGCAACGCTGCAATAAGTTTTTTTTTTTAAGATAAACAATGAAAATTATGCCACGCACATCACAATAAACACGCACATGGAACAGTCTTCGCCTTCTTACAACACGATTCTCCCTTTCTCTCAGGTACGAAGTGGTCTCATTCGTGGTTACGAATCGCCAAACACTCTGCAGAAAAATCTTCACGATACTGTCTTTGTTCTATTATGAGCAAAATCGGCGCTCATCTTTCGGGCATGTTGTTCATCTTAACATTTTCGGTTAATATGCGATGATTAAAACTTTTTGCCTATCATTTCAGCCGACGATCATCCAATGCCATTTTACGGAGCTTCTTAACCGTGACACGACCAACTCAATTGGTCAACCAATTGGTCTTGCTTAAATTCTGCCACCTAAGTTTTAGAGTCGTAATCGAAGGAGGAGACTTCCCAGAGTAGAATCTAGCCCAACTTTAATATTGGTTGCACTGAAACCTTTCAAAGGAAGGTATTCAATGTCATATGGTGGCCAATCTTTCCCGTGTTTGATGACTCAAAAAAAAAAAAAATGCTATCGCCCTGAAACTTAGAAGGTATTTTTTATAAAGTTGGTACATTTCAATAAAGTATTTTTTCTTTTCAAACTACTGCCACCATCTTAAGTCACGTCGGTTTGTTCAGTACATTTTTTTGGTTTTTTCTGATCTTTCGAATTTTCGAGTCACTTCAAGAGCATAAAATTTTGCCACAATCTCAGAGGAGACATCTGTGAAAAATTTTATTCATTTTTCTAATTAAATAAAAATGATGGCATTAGTTAAAACTTTGAAAAAATTATATGAAAAATACATATCTATACTAATACTAATATTATAAAGAGGTAATGTGTGTTTGTTTGTTTGTTTGTGTGTTTGTTTGTTTGTTTGTTTGTTTGTATGAGGTAATCTCCGTAACTACCCATCTGATCTTCCAGAAATTTTCACAGAGTCTTACTGCGGATATGTGAAGTGCTAAAGGCTATAATGTTTTAAATATTTTTAGTGGGCGTGGCACCTCCCACACAATGTAAATTTTTAATATCATGTACATATATTGAGTACTATGATAGGGAGAGCTTTGAAAATTTGTGTGAGGTCACACATTGTTAATATTAGTAGCTACGCCGGAAATGGGCGGCCTCGGATAAGTGGGCGTGGTACTCCCATACAAGTAATAATTCAATATTATATATCTCGAGTGGTGTGATAGAGAGAGCTTTTCAAATTTGTCTGATGTTACCTATTAATAATTTGAGTAGTCGGAAAAAAAAATGGGCAGTATCGGACCAATAGGCGTGGCACCTGCCATACAAAGTAAATATAAAATGCCATATATCTGAAGTGCTGTAATAGTGAGAGTCTTGGGATTTTGTGTGAGCCCATAAGTAATTCATTTGATTAGTTAGACAAAAAATGGGCGTGATCGGAGCAGTGGGCGTGGCACCGCCCGTACAAGTACATATATGATATCATATAACTGGTGTACTGAAAAAGGGAAGCTTTGATACTTTGCATGACACCATCAGATCTTAGTATGAGTATTCGGAAAAAAAATTGGCGGGCTCACACTCCCCATGCAAAGTAACTATTTAATGCAAAGTAACTAAAAATGGACGAAATCAAAAATCGCCAAAAAGAAAAATTGCCAATTGATATTTTAAATTCAAGGCCAATAGTTAAGTGTTGCTAGATCTAATTTGGAATTCCATGTTCTTCTCATGGGCTGCTACATGTACCTCCAGGGTAGGAACGCCGAAAAATCTGATAATTGTTGTACCGAATGAAAAAACAAAAAACATTGTATATCAGCAAGTATCGAAATAAAAAAATCTATACTAATAATCTATACTAGCATAATAAAGAGGTAGTGTGTGTTTGTATGTTTGTAGAAGGTAGTCTCCGTAATTACTCATCTGATCTTCCTGAAATTTTCACAGCGTCTTACTACGTATATTGAAAGTGCTACAAGCTGTTTTTTTTTAAATATTTTTAGTGGCCGTCACACCACCCATACAAAGTAAATTTTTAATATCATATATATTAAGTACTATGATAGAGAGAACTTTACAAATTTTTCTCATCTATTATTAATGTGAGTAGTCAAACAAAAAAATGGGCGGGATTGGACAAATGCGCGTGGCACCAACATACACACTTAATATTAAAAGTGATATATCTGAATTTCTGTAATAGTGAGAGCTTGGGACTTTGCGTGAGCCTTTTCATTACGATTCGGGAGGAGGGGGAGCGAAACACACCGGGTTACATCTACTTGTTCAATACAAAATAAATAATATAGAAATTTTAAAAATTCATATCATTGATTATACATTTAATTTTTTTTTTTTTTTTGGCGACAAATGAATTTTTAAAAAATATTAAATAGAATTGTTTTCTATTTTTCATCAAGTGACTTACAACTGTCTAGTATAAAATATAAAACTAACTATTAGCTCTTTTTCAAAGCAGTCAATAACTGATGATGCAATTATTTAACTCCCCGTCTAGCAACACTTCTGGTACCCTTAAACGCATGACAAGGTTCTTAGGGACCTATTTTTGTTGATATGACATTTTCTATGAAAAAGACATTTTAAAATTTTTGTTTTGTTATTTTATTATTGTTTATTAATTAAAGTGTTGATAAATAAATTAAAAAAAATTTTTTTTTTTTACTAACATAATTAATTTTTATAAAACAGCTACTTACGAAACTATAACCGCATTTATACCCTTTTCATGCCTACTTGTGTTCTAGCTTGAACATTCGCGTATATCTATTTATAGAGATTAGTATTAGAAGGTCCCTATGCACCTTGTCATGCGTTCCCGTACTACTCACCTTTTAATCTCAATAAAAACTAAATTATTGGGCGTTTCACCTTGAATTTTCTTTAAGCGATTTTTGACAAAATTCTCTTGGAAAAGAGGGTAACTTTTAGGGTACCTTGTCCCGGCCGAAATAGGAGTAATTTCAGTTTGAAAATGAAAAAGGTCCCCTGGGGCCTTCTCGGTAACCGAAGGGTTAAATGGCAGTGCATTATGATTGATTAAAGTTGCCAACTCTTACTATCCATTCTTTAATTTTTTTTTTAAGCTACACATATAAAAAATTTATGGATATTTAAACGAAATTCATTAAATTGTGAATTTTTAAATAAAATTCATTAAGTTTGATTAAAAATATATGTTGAACACACAGAAGATATTACAACTGGGATTATTAATAAATAGTTTTATAAGAGCCAAAAGTATGTTAATCAATTTTAGCCAATTAAAAATTTAATACGATTTTAATAAGCACACAGACATCATTGTATAGTTTTCAGTTTGAAGCTCAAATATGTGTTTTATGTGTGTGTTAGTTGCAACTTTAAATGAATTTTAGTAAAGAAAAAATGGTGAGCATCTGTAAATATAGCGAACATCTGCAAAGAAATTCCTTCCAAATGGTATATTTTTTTTTTATCAAAATCGGTTGGTAATTGAAGGTGTAGAATGTGTCACAAGAAATCGCCTTGCCTATTAATAAATTATAGATTGAATTGAAATTAATTGACAAGAAAACTTAGTTATGGAAAAAATATTTACCTACATACCAATCAATCATCAATTGTTCTAAATTAATGTAAAATATCCTTAGCTGAAAAACGCGCACATTCGTCTTGATATAGAACCACCCGTACTTGAAAAATTAAGTCCTTCACAAAACTAATTACTTTAAAAATTTAAGCGCGCTTAATTTTCACTCTAAGAAAGTACGTATACATGTAATATTTAATTGTACCTAATTGTTTAACATTAGTTTGTAAATGTATGTATAGGAATTTTAACATATAAATATAAAACATTAAATTAAGCCTACTGTTTGTTTGAATTTGGTGCTCAAAATCTGGTGAACCGCAACATGTTAACTAATTTCTTTTTTTTGCAATTTAGCAATATTTCCTTTTAAACTTTTAGAGATAATTTCACCACATGTTGCCTATAGGCAACATTATTTGAAAAATGACTGACTGCCATCTAAAAGTATTTTTTATTTTTTTTTTTCTAATTTTCATACCTTTAAACAATAATTTTAAGTATTTAAATTTAAACTTTTATATATCTTTACTACTTTTTTTTTTAATTATTTGTAAAATTTTTGCAGAAAAAAAAATGACATGTGCTTTCAAATAGGACTAGCTCTCGCATGATCTCTATCTATCAATACTTACAATAAAATATTTGCAATTTGGCTTGCACAATATATTGAGCTACTCTGGAAAAAAAAACCGTAGGAGAAAAAAATAAAAATTACGGAACCTATAGCCAATATCGGGAATTAAAGGGTTAATGCCTGACGGAAATCGCTATAATTTTTTTGTGACTCCGATATTATTTTTATAGCTTCCAAATTACGGTGCAGAAGCTAACAGAGTGAAAAAGCATTTGCGACCCCATTAGGTATATATATTCCTGATCCTCACAACAACTCCAGTCGATATAGCGATTTCCGTCTGTCCGTCTATCTGTTGAGATCACGCTTTTTCGCAAAATAAACCATAAACCTGGGTAAGGTTATAATAATGTTGTCTGTTATTATTCCGAGCACTTGATATTGAAATTGGGGTAACTCGGGCAAAAATTCAGCATATTTGTTGTAATAATTTATTATTAAGTTTATCATATTCTTTACTTTTAAAAATATTTTTCTTACATACGTTATAAGTAGTGCGTTTGGTCCATATATTAATTGACACTCTCACTTGCTTTTCATCGTTATTTTGAAGTGTAGCTTTTAATATACCTATCGCACCTTAAAAACAAAAGTGTCGCAACTCAAAATGTTTCAAAATTGACTCTTTTCCATAAGCTAATTCACAGTCTACTGTAAAAATTTATTTCTCATAACTGTCTTCTTTAACAGGAAAAATACTGTTATATATGGGGCACTACTAGAGCTAATATCACTAATCAAATGAAAAAATTTCAGTCAGAGAGTCGTAACCCAAAATTATATTTTATTTACAATATAAATTTAAGAAAAAAGTATAGCAAAACTTTCCTCAGGATGGCAATTATTCATAATGAAACTACATTTTTTTATACCCTATACCACTATGTGGTTTGGGTATAATGACTTTGTGCTGCTGTTTGTAACAACCAAAAATATTGGACCTAGACCCATCTTTAATTATACCGATCGAATCAGAATCACTTTTTGAGTTGATTTAACAATGTCCGTCCGTCCGTCCGTCCGTCCGTCCGTCCGTCCGTCCGTCCGTCCGTCCGTCTGTGTGTCCATGTAAAGCTTGTAATCAAACTGCAGGTCGCAAATATGAATATATTTTGACGAAATTTGGTATATAACCTTTGATCGGCCATGGGATGAACGCTATTGAAATTGGTGAGAATCGGTCCATGTTCAGACCTAGCCCCCATACAAATTACCCCTATGAAATCGACATAAATTGCCATAAGATCCAAATTGTCATATAGATTTTACTCAAATTGGGTTTGTATGCGTTCATTACATCCCTCCATGAGTAGTCCAAAAATGATCCCTTTGGCCCCATATAGAGCTGCTTCCCGATCTTCATTTAAATCTATTAAAAAACAAAAATATTGCACTGATTCTTCTCAAATTTTGTTTGTATATATTTTTGCAAAATACAAGAGACTTTACCAAATATGATCAGGATCGGTCCATTTTTGGACCTAGTCCCCATATGGATATAGCATCCGATATGAACTTTTTCATATCTGCAGCCAAAAAAATTTATAAAAATCCCACTCAAATTTGGTTTTTGCTTATTTTCTATTTCCAGTTAGTTGGGCCTAAGAGATAGGGTTTCTAAACGCATGGTATAGGGTATCATATAGTCGGTCTAGACCGACTATAATTTTCTTACTTGTTTTTCTGTTGACGTGGTGGAGTATAAAAACACCTTCCTTTTATTGTGTTGCAGTTCAAAGTTCGATTTTTGCAGTTCAAAGTTCGATTTTTAACCGCGTGCAAACAAAATCACCTTCTTGCAAGAAAATTTACAACGATTAGATAAAAAAAGAAAAGGTAAAAACTGCTGTCTACGTGTAAGAATGTCATAAAAATTTAATTAGTAATGACAATAGCGCCACCTAGGTGTGAAAAGTTTTAAGGTGACCATCCGACCATCATTCAGCTCTGAACCCAAGATATTTTTTTGTCATTTAATAAATGTTCATTTAAATGCTTACAATTGTTTAGGTGTCAAATATACTATTCAGTAGTTATGCAGCTCCACTGAACTACATAACAATATGCGATCATTTACATATATTTACAATATAATATATTAGTTTGTATAAGGCAAATCCAACACATGTGCACGTTTTAAGAGAACAATAGCTAAAGGGTGTGTATGATTGCTTAATATTTAAATGTAGTTTTCGCTTAACCGCTGGATTTCTTGTTTCACTGTAGACATTTTAAGATCTTTACATATAGTGTTGTTTGTCTTAAACCATGGAGCGATAGTGATAAATATTAGTATTTTAGACTGGTACCTTTCTGGAATGTCAATATTGGACTTTCGTGTTGTTCCCCATAGGCAAATTCCATATGACCACACCGGTTTAAGAATAGCTTTGTAAATTCTTAATTTTTTGCCCAAGCTTAGTTTGATTTTAGTTCCAACAGCCAGAGTAATTTACGCGTTTTAATTTTCAAATATGTGGGTTTAGCTTTAAAATGAGGCTTTCAAGTAAGTCGCCTATCTAGTGTTATACCTAGACATTATACAAAGTCTTCTTTTGGTATACCATCTTCATTGATAGTTACTGTAGAGCAATCGCCCTGCCTTAAAGGAAAAGTGATATGTTTAGATTTATCGGAGTTTAATTTTATATTCCACTTGGCTAGCTATTTTTCGAGAAGATTTGAGTAAATATTGAGGCCTATGTTGGACAGTGACTTGTTGCAGTTATAGGCAGTGACGTCCGCATATGTAGCCGCCATAACATCGTTTGAGCAGTCAGAATAGTGCACAAAATAGGGCCAAGTACACTTCCCTGAGGTATACCGGCTTCAATTTTGAATAGCAATCATCTATATTTTTAACATAAAAATATCCATCAAAATTTACCGGCTCCATTTTGCCTCTTCTTCAAAAGCTTTCTGTATTTAAAAAAGTAAGAAAATTATAATTGGTCTGGACCGACTTCGCGATACCCTATACCGCGCGTTTCGAGAATTGGTTTTGGATCCAACTAATTGGTTATAAAAAATAAGCATAAATCACATCTGAGCGGAATTTTCACTAATGTTTTACCTGCAGATTTGAAAATGTTTATATCGGAAGCTATATCGATATGGGGAAAAATCGACCAATACCGACCAATGGTCTTGTGAATTATATTGAGCAAATGTGTTTGAATGCAACATGGCATTATCAGTAAGAAAAAAGAATAATATTTACTAGATTGAAATATCGATTTTAACATAATAGGATCAAAATTACAATCCAATAGACAAGTACTATCAGTTTTTTTTTTTTACAATGTGAGAATAGTAAAATTAAATACTCGTGAAAGTGCGAGCTTAATGATACGTGAAGTAATTGTCTTTTATAAGCTTGGGGTCATATGTGACCCCAATTCCAAAAGGGTTAATAGGGTCATATTATTTTTTTTCGAAACCCTAGGCTATTAAGGTAAAATATAGCATTTAAAAGTATAGAACTAGTTAATTTTTGATACAAATTATTTACTGAACATATCACTGGCAATTTAAGTCGATCTTATAGGTGCAATTTATATAGGCGCTACGTCTGAACATGCACCGATTTGCACCTATAGTTTGATTAAAATTTTTACATGGACACACAGACGGACGGAGAGAAATTGCTAAATCGTTTCAGAAAGTGATTCTGAGTCGATCGATGTAATAAAAGATGTGTCTAGGTCAATTATTTATTATTTATTATTTTTCGGCAGTTGTGTGCTTATTACGGTTTCTCTGGTATAGGTAATAATCAAGAAAGCTGATTTTATTTTTTTTTTTACAAAACTTTTTACTTTTCAGCGACTATTAGTATATGTGACCTTCTCCGAGAAAAGGGACCTAGTGTGTGAGTTTTGAGAAAAAAAAAACGCATTTAAAGTTTCTACATCCTTCTAGGTACCAGAAATCCACTGTTTTTGACACAACCCGTTTTTTGACACACTAGGTCCCTTTTCTGATTTCTGATTTGTTTTTATTGTATTTTTGTACTCAATCTATGTTTTTATATTTAAATTAGCTTATCAAAATCTATTTCAGATAGAAATATATCCCATTTTACTGATATAAAGCCAAAAAAAAAAAACAAGTAAGAGTGTTAAATTCGGCTGTGCCGAATTTTTTGATACCCTCCACCTGAGTCTTTAATTTTTAATTTTTAACTTTTAATTTTTAATTTTAAATTTTAAATTTTAAATTTTTAATTTTTAATTTTTAATTTTTTATTTTTAATTCTTAATTTAAATTTTTAATTTTTAAGCTTTAATTTTTAATTTTCCGTTATTCATTATTCATTTTTCATCTTTCGTTACTCATTTTTCAATCTTAATTTTTCATGTTCCATCTTCCAATTTTCATTTTACACTTTCCATATTCCATTTTTCATATTTCAGTTTCCATTTTCCATTTTAAATTTTTCATTTTTTAATTTTTCATCTTTCATTTTTTAATTTTCGTTATTCATTTTCCACTTTCCATTTTAATTTTTCAATTTTCATTTTTCATTTTCCATTTTTCCTTTTTAATTTTTCAATTTCCATTTGCCATTTTTCATTTTTCAATTTTCATTTTCCATTTTTCATTTTTAAATTTTCATTTTCCATTTTTAATTTTTCATTTTTCAATTTTCATTTTCCATTTTTCATTTTTCAATTTTCATTTTCCATTTTTAATTTTCAGTTTTCGTTTTCCATTTTCCATTTTTCAATTTTCATTTTCCGTTTTTATTTTTCAATTTTCATTGTCCATTTTTCATTTCCCATTTTTCATTTTTCCATTTTGCGTTTTCCATTTTCCATTTTTAATTTTTTAATATTCATTTTTCAATTTTCATTTTCCATTTTTCATTTTCATTTTCCATTTTTAATTTTTCAATTTTCAATTTCCATTTTTCATTTTCCATATCCATTTCCCTTTTTCAATTTTCATTTTCCATTTTCCATTTTTCATATTTCTGTTTTCGTTTCCATTTTCCACTTTCCGTTTTTCATTTTCCATTTTCCTTTCTCAATTTTCTATTTTCCATTTTTCATTTTTCAATTTTCTTTTTTCATTTTCCATTTTTCATTTTCCATTTTCTATTCTCTATTTCTCATTTTCTATTTTACATTTTCCATTTTCCGTTTTTCATTTTCCATTTTTCGTTTTTATTTTTCATTCTCCATTTTCCATTTTCATTTTCCATTGGAAATTTTCCATTTTTCGTTTTCATTTTTTCTTTCATATTGGCGATTTTTTTATTATAACGTGATAACGATAAAAAATATGTGGCAATACTACTATTATGAGCTATGTTCTGAATTCTTGGTATTGTTAATATATATGCATATTATTTTTGTGGCATTTTTTTATGTTGTTGTACAATTATTATGTTCAACCACTAAACTGTTACAACAAACACACTGGGTGTTATGTTTTTTTTTCAGAGATACCTACATATTTTTGATCGTATCTAATCACAATGATGCCCGCTGTAGCCCATTTTCAATATCAACCAGCTGGGAATTATGGCAAATGATATTCTTGTAACCCTATCCAGTTAGATGGCTTTTTTTGTGAATGAGCGTGATTTCAACAGACAGACGGACATCGCTTTATCGACTCGAGCTGTGATAAGGATCAAGAATATATATACTTTATGGGGTCAGAAATTAGTTTTTCGATGCGTCGTTACAAACGGAATGACAAACCTATATATACCCCCTGCCACTGATTTTTAGTCAAGACAAATTTAATTTTTTTTTCTCTTTTCTCTATCAACACATTGCAAAGTATGATTATGGTAGTTACACAAAATATTATTTACGAGCAAGGAGGAAGTTTTCAAAAAAAGCATGTTACAAATTTTTTTTATTTTTTTTTTTATATATATTTTTTTTTTCTTTTATAGTTCTTACTAGCTGTTTTTACCCGGTCTTGCCGGGATGAAAAGGCCTTTGACTTGAAAAATGGTTCACTATGCTTACCAGGCGCTGAGTACTTAGTCCCCAATTAACAAATTCCCCAATAAAATGAACTTTCTCCCCAAAAATTTGAATGGGCAGTAAATTCGTTTTTTATTTCAATTAAAAAGTTTTTGGTTTTTTAATTTATAAGTTTTTTATAAGATGCTGCAGCAAAAATGCTTCAAAAATAAGGTGCGAAACCGCTTTAAGTTTTTTTTTCAGTTTAATTATAAACATCAAATATAACGGAATGGGCCGCAAATTAAAGGAATCAAAACTTGTAAAAATTCAATTAATTCATTCAATAAGTGATCATCATTGAGCAGAGACGTCAAATTCAAGTTTCAGAAATGAAAGACTAATGCGACGTTTAATATTGTATCGCAAGGTTTCTTTAAGCAACTGCTTATAGTATATGTGTTGCCTATTTTGATCAACAGGTAATTATTTCACATACGTAGATAAAATTTATCATACGACATTAAGCTGTGTTCCGCGAGCGAGTCGCGTCCGCTTCCGCGCGTTTGGCAGCCAGACCCGTGCTGCCGCGCAGTTGTTGTCAACTTATTTTAATCGCCAAAAAATATTTTTCAGATCATTGCGATATTTTTGGTAAGCTGTGTTCCGCGAGCGCGTCGCGTCCGCATCCGTCGCGTCCGCGTCCGCACGCCTCGCGCCGCTTCCTCGCAGCTACTACCCGTGCTGCCGCTTAGTTCTCGTTAACTTATTTTAATTCCTAAAACATATTTTTTAGAGCATTGCGAAATTTTAGCTAAGCTGTGTTCCGAGAGCGCGTCGCGTGCGCATCCGTCGCGTCCGAGTCCGCGATCGATATTTTAGCTGAGCTGTGTTCCGCGAACGCGTCGCGTCCGCGCTCCTCGCGCCGCTTCCTCGCAGCTACAACCCGTGCCTCCGCTTAGTTCTCGTTAACTTATTTTAATTCCTAAAACATATTTTTTAGAGCATTGCGAAATTTTAGCTAAGCTGTGTTCCGAGAGCGCGTCGCGTGCGCATCCGTCGCGTCCGAGTCCGCGGTCGATATTTTAGCTGAGCTGTGTTCCGCGAACGCGTCGCGTCCGCGCTCCTCGCGCCGCTTCCTCGCAGCTACAACCCGTGCCTCCGCTTAGTTCTCGTTAACTTATTTTAATTCCTAAAACATATTTTTCAGATCATTGCGATATTTTAGCTGAGCTGTGTTCCCCGAGCGCGTCGCGTCCGCATCCGTCGTGTCCGCGTCCGCGCTCCGCGCGCCCCGCGCCGCTTCCTCGCAGCTACTACCCGTACTGCCGCTTAGTTATCGTTAACTTATTTGAATTCCTAAAACATATTTTTTAGAGCATTGCGATATTTTAGCTGAGCTGTGTTCCGAGAGCACGTCGCGTCCGCGTTCGCTCGCCGCGCGCCATTTCCGCGCGTTTGGCAGCCATACCTGTGCTGCCGCGCAGTTGTTGTCAACTTATTTTAATCGCCAAAATATATTTTTCAGGTCATTAAGATATTTTAGCTGAGCTGTGTTCCGCGTGCGCGTCGCGTCCGCGTCGCGTCCGCATCCGTCGCGTCCGCGTCCGCGCGCCGCTTCCTTGCAGCTACTACCCGTGCTGCCGCTTAGTTCTCGTTAACTTATTTTAATCCCTATTTTAGCTGAGCTGTGTTCCGAGAGCGCGTCGCGTCCGCATCCGCGCGTTTGGCAGCCTCACCTGTGCTGCCGCGCAGCTGTTGCCAACTTATTTTAATTGTCCAAATATATTTTTCAGATCATTCCGATATTCTATCTAAGCTTCCGTGCAACGAAATGATGCTATTGAAAAGAATACTCATTTTAAATGCATTTATTTTAGGACATATATTGAGAGCAGTATGCAAATGTTTACTAAAATAAATATTTAACAAAACTCATTAAATAAAAATATGTAAAAATTTAAGAATGAATTTGGGGAGTAAGTTCGTTTTTTATTTCGATTAAAAATAAATGGGGAATTTATTCATTTCTTTTGGGTACCTTTTTTTAAGTTTGGGGAATTTGTTCACCGTGTATTTATTACCGTCTAACCCAAATTTCAGAGAAATCCATTGAAAAGTACAAATTTGTATAGGGAAGAAATATACCACACAACAAAATATGAATTTTATAAGAAAATTGGGCGTAAAAGTAGGCGTGGTCGGTAAAAATCATATAGCGACCTTCCCTGGAATATGTACTAAATTTCGAAGAAAGCCATTGAAAAATAAAAGTTTTTATAGCAATCAAATAAAGAAACAAATAAAAGGAAAAAATAAGTTTTATATACATAGAAGTTGGCGCAAAGTAGGCGTGGCCTGTAAGAAGCATATGGTGACCTTCCCTGTAGTATAGAGATCGTGTGACCAAATTTTAGACATCCCTTGAAAAATAAAAATTTCTATAGTGAACAAATATACAAAAAACAGAAAATTAATTTTGTATAAAAAGCGGGCGTAGAAGTAGGCGTGACCGGCAAGAATCATATGGCGACCTCTCTGGAGTACAGAGATCGTGTGTAGCAAATTTCAGAGAAATCCGTTAAAAAAATTGTGTAGCGAACAAATGTACCAAAAAACAGAATATGAATTGTATACAAAAAGTGGGCGTAGTAGTAGGCGTGACCGGTACGAAGGATATGTCGACTTTCCCTGGAGGAGAGAGATCATGTGTACCAAATTTCAGAGAAATCGGTTGAAAAATAAAAATTTGTATAGCGAACAAATATACCAAAAAACAAAATGAATGGTATACAAAAAGTGGGCGTAAAAGTAGGCGTGGCTGGTACGAAACATATGGCAACCTTTCTTGGAGTACAGATATCGTGTGTACCAAATTTTAGAGAATTCCGTAGAAAAATAAAAATTTGTATAGCAAACAAATATACCAAAAAACAGAAAACGAATTGTACACAAAAAGTGGGCGTAAAAGTAGGTGTGGCCGCAAGAATCACTCGGTGACCTGGTCTGGGGTACAAAGATCGTGTGTACTAAATTTCAGAGAAATGCGTTGAAAAATAAAAATTTGTATAGCGAACAAATATACCAAAAAACAAAAAATGAATTGTATACAAAAAGTGGGCGTTAAAGTAGGCGTGGTTGATAAAAAGTACATGGTGACCTTAGCTGGAGTACAGGGATCGTGTGTACTAAATTTCAGAGAAATCTGTTAACAAATAAAAATTTGTATAGTGAACAAATATGAATAAAACAGAAAATGAATTTTACATAAAAAGTGGGCGTGAAAGTAGGCGTGGCCGGTAAAAAGCATATGGCTACCTTTCCCGGGGTATAGAGATCGTGTGTACAAAATTTCAGGGAAATTGGTTGAAAAATAAAAATTTGTATAGCGGTCAAACAAACAAACAAACAAATAAACAAACAAACAAACAGAAAATGAATTTTATATATATAGATATAGATATAAATATGTCAATAGTAGCATCAATATTACTAAAGTTGCTTCGAACTATTATTTAAATTATTTTTATACCTTATACCACTATGTGGTTTGGGTATAATGACTTTGTGCTGATGTTTGTAACTACCAAAAATATTTGACCTAGACCCATCTTTTATTATACCGATCGAATCAGAATCACTTTCTGATTGGATTTAACGATGTCCGTCCGTCCGTCCGTCTGTGTGTCCATGTAAAGTTTGTAATCAAACTGCAGGTCGCAAATATGAATATATTTTGATAAAATTTGGTATATAAGCTTTTATCGGCCATGGTATGAACGCTATTGAAATTGGTGAGAATCGGTCCATGTTCAGACCTAGCCCCCATACAAATTACCCATATGAAATCGACATAAATTGCCATAAGATCCAAATTGTCACATAAATCTTACTCAAATTGGGTTTGTATGCATTCATTACATCCACTAATGAGTAGTTCCAAAAATGATCCCTTTGACCCCATATAGAGCTGCTTCCCGATCTTCACTTAAATCTATTAAAAAACAAAAATATTGCAATGATTCTTCTCAAATTTTGTTTTACATATTTTTGCAAAATACAAGAGACTTTACCAAACATGATCAGGATCGGTCCATTTTTGGACCTAGTCCCTTTATAGATATAGCATCCGATATGAACTTTTTCATATCTGCAGCCAAAAAAATTAATAAAAATCCCACACAAATTTGGTTTTTGCTTATTTTCAATGTCCAGTTAGTTGGGCCTAAGAGGGTTTCTAGGGTTTCTAAACGCATGGTATAGGGTATCGTGTAGTCGGTCTAGACCGACTATAATTTTCTTACTTGTTTAAAAACTAAAATACTATTTTTATACCCTATACCACTATGTGGTTTGGGTATAATGACTTTGTGCTGATGTTTGTAACAACCAAAAATATTTGACCCAGACCCATCTTTAATTATACCGATCGAATCAGAATCACTTTCTGAGTTGATTTAACAATATCCGTCCGTCCGTCCGTCCGTCTGTGTGTCCATGTAAAGCTTGTAATCAAACTGCAGGTAGCAAATATGAATATATTTTGATGAAATTTGGCATGTAAGCTTTTATCGGACATGGGATGAACGCTATTGAAATTGGTGAAATTCGGTCCATGTTCAGACCTAGCCCCCATACAAACTACCCCTATGAAATCGACATAAATTGCTATAAGATCCCAATTGTCATATAGATCTTACTCAAATTGGGTTTGTATGCATTCATTACATCCACTAATGAGTAGTCCAAAAATTATCCCTTTGGCCCTATACAGAGCTGCTTCCCGATATTCACTTAAATCTATTAAAAAACAAAAATATTGCACTGATTCTTCTCAAATTTTGTTTGTATATGTTTTTGCAAAATACAGGAGACGTTACCAACCATGGTCAGGATCGGTCCATTTTTGGACCTTGTCCCCATACAGATATAGCATCCGATATGAACATTTGCATATCTGCAGCCAAAAAAATTAATAAAAATCCCACTCAAATTTGGTTTAAGCTTATTTTCTATATCCAGTTAGTTGGGCCTGAGAGATAGGGTGTCTGAACGCATGGTATAGGGTATCGTGTAGTCGGTATAGACCGACAATAATTTTCATACTTGTTTTTTTTTTATTATTTGCACATCATCATCCAACTAACGCCAAATTTTGTGAGATTTGAAATTTGGAATACTTGCTAATGCTATGCACTTTTCTAATTTTTCAACAATTGAGTATTTTTTAATCGGTTTTAATAAAAAGGAAATATGGGAGCTGAACGGGTTCTTGCTGCGATTGATATTACAATTTCTACATATATAGAAATTTTTTAGTCAAAACTATAGTAGAAAGAAATTTTTTAACATGCTTGTAAAAGATAAATACAACTGTCTAGTAAAACAAATATCTGTGGTTTTCTTTAATAATCGCGTATATCCATTTTTGTCAGTTTTGAGTTAACGATGCCAAATATATTCATTTTTAACGCTCTTTACATGTGTTAAATTTTTTTAAAAAAAATATTGACCATTTCTGAGTTTTTATTTAAATAACGACGTAACTTGAATGTTTATTAAATTAATTTGCAGCATTATCGACGAATGTCAACCTACGTTTGATCGCTAACAAATTATTTTCTCAGAAAACGACACATAGCGACATACGTTGTTATTAATGAAAAAAAAAAAAAAATGCAAAATAATTTAAACTTTTTTTCAGTTTATAACCACTTATAAAAACTTGTGTGTTTATTTCTGTTATATTCTCATACTAAGTCCCGTTTACTTTTTGTTGACGAACAAAAAAAATCCACTTTTCAAGCAACAACAACTTATGTCTACATGCGTGGTTGCATTGGTAGTTTTCTTATTCAAAGAAATGACGTTTGTCGACACAAGTTGTTTTATCTGCACACACTTTAAGTGCTATTTACATATTGTTTTTTCGGCCTTCTCTAGGATCTATTCCTCTGATGATTTTCGACTCAAAATTTTATATAAAGTATTTATTGCCCATATCTACAGGCTCTAATAACTTTATATCGAACCCATTATTTCAAATATAACGTTTTTTGGCTCCCCTGAACATTTTGATTTTATGACATATGCGGTTATTCTAGAAAACTACAGATATAAATGTCGTTCGAATCGGACTACCCTACTGTCGTGGACAAACCAAAAATCGAACAAATAAGAGTATTAAATTTAGCTGTTCCGAATCTTTGATACCTTCAACCCGTGTTGTAAACACATTATTATAACCAAGGTTGTTGACATCAGGAAGCATAAAAAGGATAGAATTCATATTGCCATGGATAGACTTTTTACATTTACGAACATTTTGAGTATTTTATGCTCTTTCAAACACATACGATTCCATTTTTGTTTGTTTGTCTATTAACGATACATACATATTTTTTTTCGCTTGTTGTTGTTCACATGCGCAAAGAAAAAACAACAACTTATGAACATTTGTCACTATTTTAAATTTCTTGTATGATATATTATCGGAGTATCTTTTCACAGTATCTGCACAGTGATGTGCAGGCTAAGCTATGTTTTCTCAAAAATATGTAATTCGGTTTTTTGCGATCTTTTTTTATTTTCTTATATTTCTAGTTCACTCAACCTATGCCTTATATCTGAGCATTTCAATATATTAGGTAAATGAGCTGTTGATATTGGGACTAAAACTTGTATTAATTATGCGATCTGCCACGTGCATTATGCATCGTGCATTGTAGTAGTGAAGTTTTAATATTTAGAAAATCTGAAGCTCTTATTTCCTTTATCCAGTATTGGTATTAAATGTTGGATTTAATGTGTGATTGCGCTATCATTAACTAAATCTCGTGAAGGCAATGAAAATGTATTAATACAGCAAGTCACTGGCATTAAACTTACAATGGAATAAAATCTAACGAGCATAGCAGAAGCATTTAATTAATTTGACATGTTGTGATAAACTCTGCTGGTTGTTCTGATGTGCCATATACTTCATTCTTTTTTTTCATTTGTCTTGATGAAATAAGTTGTATGGTGTATTTTTCTGACTGCTGTTATTTTGTTTGTTGTTACAGCTCCTGCTTTAGGTAGTCAACAACAACTCTAACCACAACTGGAACCATGTCAAAAAAGTATTGTGAATTTTACAGTGGATGTTTTTCAGTGGGAAGTTCAATGCGAGTTAAACAATCTCATATACATGTATTTGTAGACTGGTTTTATCACTTCAAATAATTATGAATAATGAATGACAATGGGTAATCGAACAATATGATCAAATCACTTACACTGGGTACAAGCTGATACATGCTTTTAATTAACTATTATTTTTTGATGAGCGTAACTTATTATTTTTACTGCCCTAGACAATGATTTACACATGGAGTATTTATATTCAAAATGGGCTGTCTCCAATTTACGGTAAAATTAATTTTGAATATCAAAGTCTTCTCTGACATTACTGTCAGGTTTTCCTCGCTCATCTCAAGAAAAATTTTTAATCATATAGCACATATTATATATATGAATGTAAACTCTTTATATAATTAAGTTCACATTGGAGTAACTAATTTCATGTGGATACGTTTTGAGCACAGTCTTAATGTTGGTGTATTTTAAGCACATGATGCGTAAGTTTTGCTTTATGCGCGTCAGTTAATTTAGTGAAAAAGCCAGGTGCTTTTATTTTTGCTTTATAACCGTAGTTAATTTTTGGCAGTTAAGTTTTCAGAAAAAAAGAAAATATTCATAGATGATATGCTGGCAGCAAAATTCATTCGCTTTTAAACATATGCAAAGAACCTGGTGTAATTTTGAAATTCCACGAGGTTCAACATTGTTATATTTATCTGAACACAGTTAGGTGGTGGAGGCAAAACAAATTGTATACTTTGCTAATGATGACGATAACGATGTGGGAAGAGCTGAACGGCAAATGTACTAAGATTTGCCCTAATGATCTGACTGGTAAAATTTATATTTATATTTACGAATTGCTAAGCATGATAGAGTACCGAGTTTTTAATGTATTAATGTATAAATTTGTGTGTAGAAATGTTTCAACTATGTTTAGTGTGTCTGTCGACATATTTACGTATTTTATGCTTCACATATTTTATATACAAAGATCGTTTAAGTGCTTAATTAAGTATTTATAACTTAAAAAGGCAGTTACATTTTGAAATTTTTAATATTTTTGTCATTTTTGTTTTTGTAACAAAATCCATATAAATATTCCTTAATTAAAAATTCAATTAAAAAATTTCAGTTAAGAAGATGTCAGATGTAGGTCAACTTGTAAGTTAATTCTAAGTTATGTGGAGGGGATATGCATATCAACATAAAATAATATAAAATTAAAATTTTCATATATTAGAAAATAAAATTTTAATAGATCTTGTACTAATGGTAGGATTAGCATTAATAATAAAAAATAAAAATATTATTTTTTTCTGTAATCATCAAATATATTTGTTAGATTTACAAATTGTTTAAAGTTTGTGTTATTAGTGTAAAGAAAAATCAGTTCTGATGAACTGTTTTATAACAACAAATGTGAAAATGGCCCAATAAAAATATTAATGAAATATTGTTTAATTTGATTTTAATTTTGAATCAATTTAAATTTAACTACTTAAATACATATTTAAATAAGTTCTTATGAAATTTAGCTATTTGTAACGTTATATACCAATTATGACTACCCATGACCAAAAGGGAAGTTCTAATGGGAGGCAACTGCAGGTCGCGATGAGACTTGTATATAATATGGAAAACGAAAAAACTTCAGTTGTTTTTCGTCTTTTGGAAGTTCTTCATATTTTGTTTAAAAAAATCCATATAGAGAACTGACTTCATATGAAAGTTATCCAAGCCTCGACCATAAGAATGCATGATCATGCCTAAATGTTCGTGGTACTAGATAAAACTCTAATATATTGAGTTGTAGATTAAAAAGTTTAAAATTTTTATTTGCTAAATAAAAAAGTGAAACCTGGAATGTGAATTTTAAAATAAAATACTAAACAAAAAGCATTCTATTAAAAATATATTAAAAACAAATTCAAATTCCGTGTCGCCTTTGGTTGGTCTCTGGATGGTTTTGTATACCGTTGAAAATTGATTTAAAAACTTCAGTATACGGTATACGAAAAACAGATTCTTTTCCCATTAAAAAATAAAAAAATTATTAAAAACCATATATTTTCGAAAGCTGTTGTAAGAGAATATGTCTTAGATTTTCGAAATTGTTTTGCTAGTATGCCCTGTCGCGCTTCGCTACGACTTAG
Source organism: Cordilura impudica (assembly GCA_963682025.1). Lineage (NCBI taxonomy): Eukaryota > Metazoa > Arthropoda > Insecta > Diptera > Scathophagidae > Cordilura > Cordilura impudica. The sequence goes on from OY821517.1 coordinate 102,797,443, forward strand.
CGATAAATTTTTCCTACGAAACTTGTATTGTACAATCAAAATATTTCATTTTAATTATTTTATAATATTTTTTTGTTTCAATGCTTGCTGATATAAAATATTATTTTGTTTTTTCATTCGGTGCAATTATCAAATTTTTGTGGCGTTCCTACTGTGGAGCAAGCTACATATAGCTGCCTATGAACACGGATTTTCCAAATTAAATCAATTAAATTAAATTAACTTTTGTCCTTGAATTAAGAATATCATTTGGCAATTTTTCATTTTAGCGTTTTTTGAGTTCGGCAATTCTTGATTGTATTTTTTAAAGATGTTAGTTAATTTCTGATAAGGGGTTGGCAACTGTTGGGTTTTGAGTATTTAAGTCTACCAAGCTGTATTAGCTGCTCCAATAAAAAATTATATGCGACGGCAATTGATATTGCTAAGAGAAGGGTTTAATTAATTTATAATTTCTCGCGATTGGAGAAATTATAAATATACAAGCTGGAATTAAGGGTTGTAAATGAGGGAGTTTAGGATTAGGGTTAGAGAAAAAAAAAAAAACAAACTCCAATTAGTGATAATTTAAAAATGTTTATTTTAACACAAGTGCTCACCAATCGAATGTACAAATCCAAGTTAGTTTACAAAATTAATTTTGGCTTCAACAAGCATCGGCTCAACATAAAAACGAATGAATTAAGCTAAATTTACTTCATTTTGAAATTTTTAAAGAGTTACTCAAATTTAACGATTACAAATATTTTTAAGATATTGCAGTTCATTTATGTTATCGATAGAAAATATTTAATGTTAAGCAATCGATATTAAATTTTATAATACAAAAAAAAGAAAGTAATAATATCGTTCAAACTTTTTGTCTTTGGCAAATTTTGTTTTTCGGGATTTTCACTTTTGGCGATTTTTGTAATTTTGATTTTGGCGACTTTTATAAAATGTCTCAAGTTTGCCGCTTTCAAAGTACTTTATATTTGTTTGTATAGGACGTGCCATGTCCACTAATCTTAAACCGCCCATTTTTTATCTGATTACGCACATTATTATCTGATGGACTCGTAGAAATTGTCAATTCTGTGCCACACCCACTGCTCCGAGAATGCTCATTTGTTGTTCGAATAATAATATGAGTAACTTATGGTGTCCCGAAAAGTTTCAAGGCGCTAACTACTACAGTAGTCGAGATATGAATTTTTATATTTACCCTGCATGGAAGATGCCACGCCCATTGGTCGATCCTACCCATTTTTTTCCGACTACTCAAATTAATAATAGATGGCCTCAGACCAACTTTTAAAGCTGTCTCTGCCATAGTACTCGAGATATATTATATTGAATTATCACTTTGTATGGAAGGTGCCACGCCCACTTATCCGATCCCGCCCATTTTTATCAGAGCTAATGATAGCTAAAATAACACAAATTTGTAAATCTCTCTCTCTGTCATAATACTCAACATATATGATATTAAAAGTTCACTGTATATGGGAGGTGCCACGCAAACTAAAAATATAAAAAAAATTATAGCCTATGTCCACCCTTAAGGACCATTAGAAATATTGGAACTAAAACTTTTAAAATCAGATGAGTAGTTACGGAGATTACCTCCTACAAACAAACAAACACACATTACCTCTTTATTATATTGGTAAAAACAAGTATAGAGTATAGATTTATAAAAATATAATTATTGGTGCCCTTATGGCCTATGTTTTTATGTGGGAAAAATTGACTAAAAGCCGATTTAGAAAAAGTTAGATGCATCTCAGTAGGGTTTTATTATTGTCTTATTCTCCACTGGATATGCCTTGTAAATACTTTCATATAATGTTCAACTTGTGTATGGTTTCTTTGGATCAAATGTGAAACACTTATAAAAAAAAAATTGCAAGTGCGCTGAACTCAAGGCAACTTTGGCAATAACGTCGATGCCACTGCGAAAATGGTAGGAAATGTGTTTTGCTTGGAATTAAAACAGTAATTATTACAAAGCTAATTCCCGCTCAACCAAACATAATGTATTGGTTTCACCAGATGTACAATAATCCAATCAGATCCAGAGAAGAGGTACTCAATAATTGGTATATGAATTAAAATATCAATACATATCTACTTCGAAATCAGGCGAGCACTGAAAGTGTCAAAGTGCTTAGACGTTAAAAGCTGCACTACGAATTCAATTTCTTTCTTCTGGCCATTTTTTTAAAGTGTAAAGAACAATGCTAATTCTTTCATTCCAACAATTATATAGGATGATCAAATATTCACAGATCTGATTGCTAAATTTAACCTTTTATATGAATACTTCGCAAGAAGTACTTTCTTGCCAAAAAAGCCATTAGCCACTGCGCGAACTTGAAAGAGTACCAAATACTATGACTAAGATATTTTTTCGAGCTCGTGTCGTTAAGAGGATTCCTGCAAAGCTCAACGTAAACAAATAACCCGTACAGGATGGCATATCAGCATTATTACTGAAACAGTGTCATTCCTCGTGTTGGAAGATTGCAAATTTTCAGCCAATCCTAAAAAAGAATGCCGCTAATAACACTAAGGTTACTCCCCAAATCTAAAATCTACTGCATTTTCAGTTGAAGAAATTATTGCATAAAATGACTAATCCTTGACTTTCGCATATTTAGAATAGCCCAACGTATTCAGCGTTGCAAATGATACAGGGTACCCATATACGACCCATATCGATTTCATTCAATTTAAGTCAAAAGTTCTTTTTTTATTTTTGTTCATTCAAAAATAAATAAATATTAAAAAAAAAAAACGGAAGATTCGTCTATATGTACAATAATTTCGTCAATTTTCCCCAAAAAGTTGAAAAATATCCACATAAATGCACGTAACCGCCCCCTGGCGGCTGTAAAAAATGAAAGTAAATGTGAAAAATGGATTTCCCGACCCAAAAAAACCCCCGGTATACACTTTTTCAATAATATTTTTTTTTTTACATATGAATGAGTAATGTCGAAAATATCATGAAAATATTTTCATCGAAATTTTGGCAGGCTCGAAAATGATTTTCGAGGTATGGCTCCTTGGTCAAATATACTTGTTACGGCCCATAGTACCAGAATTGCGATGAACCCGTGGAGATTTTTTCTGTCCCCTACAATATAACCTAACCTAGTTTATATATATTCTATAGTTTTTTTAAATTTAGTTTACATATCTTTTTGAGAAAATTAAGTGACTTTACTAAATATGATCATAATCAGCCTATGAATTTTGTGTGTATGGATTTTTACATATGTGGCCGTCACACATTAATAAAAACTAGCAGAGCCCGTCACTCGAAATTCGAGTGCGAATTCTAGGAAATTTAATTTTTTCATTAAATTTTTTTCTTTAAAATTTTTTTCAATATATATACATATATATAAAATTTATGAATATTTAAATAAAATTCATTAAATTGTGAATTTTTGAATAAAATTAATTTAATTTCATTATAAATATTTGTTTAACACACAGAATATAAATAAATTAGTTTGTTAATAAATAAATTTATAAGAGCCTAAATGTATACTAAAAAATTTTAGCCAATTCATAATTCAACATAGGTAAACACACACCCATCATAGGTTGGTAACTAAAAGCGTAGAAGAGGTCACAATAAATAGCCTTGGCTATTACTATTACGGAAAGCATTACAATTTCGTTTCTGCTTATATTTTCTATTTTCAGTTATTGCCTTAGCAAAGTTTGATCCAATAATCTTTCTCGAAACGATGATATATGGTAATGTATAGCCAGTTTATTCTTTGTTTTTATTTTTTTTTTTACTTTGTCTATGCGAAACCTGATATCAATTCTGCCTTTACGCTCGTTTTTGTAATCAATTAAAAGTGAATGGTATCTGATTTTGTTGAACAAAAATATATATTTTATTACGGAAAAAATATCTGCTGCATATTCCATATGACATTGAAGGCGTTAAATTCAATGAGCGACCCGAACAAAAAAAAAAAAAAAAACAAGTAAGTAATTAAAGTCGGTCTAGAACGACTATACGATACCCTAATTCGATATAGAAAATAAGCATAAACCAAATTTGAGTGGTATTGTTATTAATTTTTTGGCTGCAGATATGGAAAAGTTTATATCGGCTGCTATATTTATATGGGGACTAGGTCGAAAAATGGACCAATCCTGACCACATTATATTTTGAAAAAATATATAAAAACCAAATTTGAGAAAAATCTGTGCAATATTTTTGTTTTTTGATATATTTAAGTGAAGATCGGAAAGCAGCTCTATATGGGGCCTAAGACTAAGAATTGTCCTATAGGGATTATTTTTGGACTACTAATTAGGTGATATAATAAACGCATACAAACCCAATTTGACTGAGATCTATATGATAATTTGGATCTTATGGTAATTTATTCCGATTTCATAGGGGTCATTTGAATGGGGACTAGGTCTGAACATGGACCGACTTTCACCAATTTCAATAGCGTTCATCCTAAGGCCGATGAAAGCTTACAAACCAAATTTCATCAAAATATGTTCATATTTGAGAACTGCACTTTGATTACAAGGTTTGCATGGACATACAGACGGACGGACGGACATCGCTAAATCGACTCAGTAAGTGATTCTGAGTCGATCGGTTTAATAAAAGATGGGTCTAGGTAAAATATTTTTGGTGGTCACAAACAGCAGCACAAAGTCATTATACCCAAACCACATAGTGGTATAGGGTATAAACTTCAGCCGATCAAAAGCAATACAACGAAATGAAAGATTTTGTGCGGAAAAGTCGTCGATCGACAAATAGAAATCTTCCTGAGACATTTGAAAACAAGTAAGAAAATTATAGTCAGTCCAGGCCGACTATACGATACCCTTTACCATGCGTTTAGAGACCCTATCTCTTAGGCCAAACTAACTGGACATAGAAAATAAGATAAACCAAATTTGAGTGTGATTTTTATTAATTTTTTTGGCTGCAGATATGAAAAAGTTCATATCGGATGCTATATCTATATGGGCACTAGGCCTAAAATTGGACCGATCCTGATCATGTTGGTAAAGTCTCTTGTATTTTGCAAAAATATATACAAACTAAATTTGAAAAGAATCAGTACAATATTTTTGTTTTTTGATAGATTTAAGTGCAGATCGGGAAGCAGCTCTACATGGTTCCTATGAGTAAGGGTTGTCCCATAGGGATAATTTTTGGACTACTCATTAATGGATGTAATAAACGCATACAAACCCCATTTGAGTAAGATCTATATGATAATTTGGATCTTTTGGCAATTTATGTCGATTTCATAGGGGTCATTTGTATGGGGGCTAGGTCTGAACATGGACCGATTTTCACCAGTTTCAACAGCGTTCATCCTATGGCCGATAAAAGCCTATGTACGAAATGTCATCAAAATATACTCATATTTGTGACCTGCAGTTTGATTAAAAATGTATACATGGACACACAGACGAACGGACGGACGGACACACGGACTGACATCGTTAAATCGAATCAGATAGTGATTCTGATTCGATCGGTATAATAAAAGATTAGTCTAGGTCAAATATTTTTGGTAGTTTCAAACAGCAGCACAAAGTCATTATACCCAAACCACATAGTGGTATAGGGTATAATGATTTGTCAATATTATTTTAAAAGATATTCTGGACTTCTCTTTATTTCGAACATTAATGATTATTTTAATACCTGGATATATACATACATCACAACTAATGATTAGTTATTACCGTTGCATTACTTGGTAATGTTAACCCCATATCTTTTGAATAATTTCAAGCTAAATATAAGGACTTCCTGATAATGCTTTATGTATATACTTACGGGTAATGACCACTGTTTGTATTAGTAAAAACTATAAATAATGAGTTAAATTTATTAAAACAAACTATTTCGCGGCGATAGTCATCATTTGACAAAAAACGCAGCAAAAGTTGTTAAGTTTTACATTACATTATTTACAACAGATTGTGCAATGTGTTGTTTCTACAGAAAATTACTTCACTCCCTACATGTAATAAATTACTCAAAACCCTTCTTGTTATCTATAAAGTAACTAGTTATTTGTATTAGTACCTAGTAAGGTGCCGGTAAGGCCTCTCTTCCAATGACACCCCCATGTTAAAGTAATGGGTTTCGTAATGGAAATGTAACTACTGAACACTTTTGATTTGTTATTCTAAAGCTCATTACATGTAATGGAAAGTTTTGCTGGGTGGGTAATGTAAATTGCGATACTTTTTTTTACTATTTTGTTGTTTAGTTTATTGTAATGTTATATATTAATATGAGTAAAAAAGTGAAATTCAGAAATTGGATTCAGAAAATAACCGACAAGCTGTAAAAGCTATTAAGTGACAGAAAAATATTTTCATGTTCGCATTACTTAACATTACTAAATGGTTTTTGAATGTAAATAGTGGTTTGGGTTTTTTATCAATGTCCCAGCGTATGCCAGTTCTTAGAATTTCTCAACTAGTGAAATGATATTTTTGAGGTGCCTCATGTTTTTCATATATAACTTTTATAACTATTTATATATAATTATTTAATCTTTAATGAAGATACGCATTTGATAGAAATATTCAAAAGGAAATCGAGAGTCTACATTACCTGAACTTACTCTATGTTCAAACGTAGTTTGAACACTACAAAACTTTTGAACTAAAATTATTTGACTGAGTTTTAAACATAATTTGTATATCTCAAATCATGCAATTTAATTTAAATAAGAAATTAAATTGTATACCCGAACCCTGAACTATGTTGTAAACTCTTAAATGAATCTTCAATGTAAATTTTCTATAACATCGGCTTTTAGCCGAAATAGTTAGTAAAGCAAGCGTTGCAGAGTTGCAATAAAATAGAAGGAAAAACTGTGATATTATTTTAAGTTGTGTGTTTAATTTAATTTTAGTATATGTTAAATGTTTTATGTTTTATGTTTTTTGTTTTATGTAAGCAATTTATAATTTAATGTGAAAAATTAATTGGAAATTACAAACCCCTGAAGATGTCAACAAGAAATTGACGAAACGTTGGAAGAAATATGTAATAAAAGGTTTTTTATTTACATTAATATAATAGGCCCAATTAGCTTAACCACAATCATATATAATTTAAATAACTTGGCCAAAAAAATAACAAACAAACTTCAAGCGTCTAACATTTTGCAAAATTTTTTTTTATTATTCCTCGTCATCTTAACGATCAACTTGGTCTTGCGCATAACCAATCCTTCTAACACTCAACCGGTTACATAAAATCTAATTCGAATTTAATTAACTTCAATAAATTAATAACAGTTTATCCTTCAAAATTAACTATTCTAATTAATACTTTTGTGAAATCCGTATTAAATTGAAATTGAATTCGTATGAATTAAGCTTGAAATTATACTAGAAAAAATGCCAACAACTAAAAATTTAAATAAAAAATTATATATGTTTATGAAAATGATAACTCTAATCATTGGAATTTAAATCTAAGGATTTAATTAGTACACTCTATTATATACATACATATCTATATATATAAAATTCATTTTCTGTTTGTTTGTTTGTTTGTTTGTTTGTTTGTTTGTTTGACCGCTATACAAATTTTTATTTTTCAACGGATTTTCCTGAAATTTTGTACACACGATCTCTATACCCCAGGAAAGGTCGCCATATACTTTTTACCAGCCACGCCTACTTCTACGCCCACTTTTTATGTAAAATTCATTTTCTGTTTTATTCATATTTGTTCACTATACAAATTTTTATTTGTTAACAGATTTCTCTGAAATTCGGTAGTCACGATCCCTGTACTCCAGCTAAGGTCACCATATACTTTTTATCGACCACGCCTACTTTTGCGCCCACTTTTTATATACAATTCATTTTCTGCTTTTTGGTATATTTGTTCGCTATACAAATTATTATTTTTCAACAGATTTCTCTGAATTTTGCTACACACGATCTCCATACTCCAGGAAAGGTCTTATCGGCCACGCCTACTTCTGCGCCCACTTTTTCTATACAATTCGTTTTCTGTTTTTTGGTATATTTGTTGGCTACACAAATTTTTATTTTTCAACGGAATTCTCTGAAATTTGGTACACACGATCTCTGTACTCCAGGAAAGGTCGCCATATGCTCCGTACCGGCCACTCCTACTTTAACGCCCACTTTTTGTACACAATGCATTTTGTTTTTTGGTATATTTGTTCGCTATACAAATTTTTATTTTTCAACCGATTTCTCTGAAATTTTCTACACACGATCCCTGCACTCCAGAGAGATAGCCATATGATTCTTGCCGGTCACGCCTACTTCTACGCCCACTTTTTATACAAAATTAATTTTCTGTTTTTGGTACATTTTTTCACTATAAAAATTTTTATTTTTCGAGGGATGTCTAAAATTTGGTCACACGACCTCTATACTACAGGGAAGGTCACCAGACCCTTCTTACAAGCCACTTCTATGTATATAAAACTTATTTTTTTCCTTTTATTTGTTTCTTCATTTGATTGCTATACAAACTTTTATTTTTCAATGGCTTTCTCCGAAAAATAGTACATATTCCAAGGAAGGCCGCCATATGAATTTTACCGACCACGCTTACTTTTACGCCCAATTTTCATATAAAATTCACATTTTGTTGTGTGGTATATTTCTTCCCTATACAAATTTGTACTTTTCAACGGATTTCTCTGAAATTTGGTTTACACGGAAATAACTACACGGTGAACAAATTCACCAAACTTAAAAAAAGGCACCCAAAAGAAATGAACAAATTCCCCATTTTTTTTTTTAATCGAAAGAAAAAATTAACTTATCCCCAAATTCATTCTTAAATTTTTACATATTTTTATTTAATGAATTTTGTTAAATATTTATTTTAGCAAACATTTGCATACTGCTCTCAATATATGTTCTACAATAAATGCATTTAAAATGAGTTTTCTTTTCAATAGCACGGGGAATATAGCTTAGCTGGAATATCGGAATGATCTGAAAAATATATTTTGACAATTAAAATAAGTTGGCAACAGCTGTGCGGTAGCACAGGTGTGGTTGCCAAATGCGCGGAAGCGGCGCGCGACCGCGGACTCGAACTCGGACGCGACGGATGCGGACGTGACGCGCTCTCGGAACACAGCTCAGCAAAAATATCGCAATGCTCTAAAAATATGTTTTAGGAATTAAAATAAGTTAACGAAAACTAAGCGGCAGCACGGGTAGTAGTTGCGAGGAAGCGGCGCGCAGTGCGCTACCGCGGACTCGGATGCGACGGATGCGGACGCGACGCACTCTCGGAACACAGCCCAGCTAAAATATCGTAATGCTCCAAAAAATATGTTTTAGGAATTAAAATAAGTTAACGAGAACTAAGCGGCAGAACGGGTAGTAGCTGCGAGGAAGCGGCGCGAGGCGCGCGGACGCGGACGCGACGCGCTCGCGGAACACAGCTCAGCAAAAATATCGCAATGATCTGAAAAATATATTTTGGCGATTAAAATAAGTTGACAACAACTGCGCGGCAGCACGGGTCTGGCTGCCAAACGCGCGGAATCGGCGCTCGCGGAACACAGCTAAGTGAAATGTCGTATGATAAATTTTATCTACGTATGTGAAATAATTACCTGTTGATCAAAATAGGACACACATATACTATAAGCAGTTGCTTAAAGAAGCCTTGCGACACAATATTAAACGTCGCATTAGTCTTTCATTTCTGAAACTTGAATTTGATGTCTCTGCTCAATGATGATCACTTATTGAATGAAGTAATTCAATTTTTAAAAGTTCTGATTCCTTTAATTTGCAAACGATTCCGTTATATTTGATGTTTATAAATTAACTTAAAAAATACTTAAAGCGGTTTCGCAACTTATTTTTGAAGCATTTTTGCTTCAGCATCTTAAAAAACTTCTAAATTAAAAAATCAAAAAATTTTGAATTGAAATAAAAAATTAATGTACTGTCCATACAAATTTTTAAGTACTCAGCGCTTGGTATCCCGGGCAAGACCGGGTAAAAACAGCTAGTATATTATATATATATATTACATATATATTCCATAGAGTTGCGAAGGTTTTTAGGATTTTTGTAAAGCTTTTATTGTAATTAAACTAATATATAGATTTTTTGCCATCTGATTACTATAACTTCGTAAAATGTCCGAATTTGTATAAAAAATACCTTTACATAAAATAATTCTATTTAAGTTGACTTAATACTTGTAGTGTGTTTACCATAAACATTTTAATGACCTAGGAGTGTTTTTGTTCTTAAAGCATATTCAAGTGGTGTTTATTTTCATTATGGTATTTCAATCTTTTTTTAAGTTTCATTTTATGAAATGCTTAACCATTTAAAAATAATTTGTATATAATTATTTAAGCTGTTCAAGATGTATGCAATGAAGTACAGTTAATATTTGGACAAGTTCAGAGAGTAAACCACATTTAAAGACAAGATGGAAGATGGTTTCACGATAAAAAAAAAACAACAACATTGGAATGAGCACCTGCAATATGGAGCCGGAGAATTAATATTGTTTTCTATTGCTTTGTTTAACCTTTACAAAAACATACTATATATGAACTAACATAAGAAATTTAAAGTCCGGGTAAGACTACCAGGTCAATATAGTAAATCCTCCAAAATGGTTTGGCATTTTTAGCCCATACTTTTTTTTAATATTTTTTTGTACCTTGATGTTTGTTTGTTTAGTTTTTGGGCTATAACTAAAAAAATTTTGATGATTTTTCTTTTCATTATTCAGCAAAGTTGTAGCCAAGGCTTAATTAAATAACTTTTATACAATACCCGTATACCACTACGTGGTCAGCGTATAATGAGTTTGAGGTGGCATTTGTAAATAACAAAATATTTGGACAGGACACATATTTTATTATACCGATCGACTCAGAATCACTTTCTGCGTCGATTTAGCGATGTTTGTCGCTCCGTCCGTTCGTCCGTCCGTTTGTGTGTCTAGGTAAACCTTGTAATTAAACTGTAGGTCGCAGTTTGGAATATATATACAATATGAACGCTATTGAAATTGGTGAAAATACAAATGACACCTACAAAATCGACTTAAATTGCCACATGATCCAAATTATCGTATAGATCTCAGTCAATTTGGGTTTGTGTATGTTTGTTACATCCATTTGTGAGTAATCCAAAATTACACCTTATAGGCCAATTCTTATTCATAGCCTCCATATTGTAGCATGTAACCAAAATCTGCGTATAACCGAATAGTATTTTTTTTGTCAAGTTTAAGTAGCAGCAGCACGCACCTACATTCCAGCCTCTATCTCGTAGGCAAACGGGGAGGATTCTTCGCTACATTATGCTTGATAGTTACTAAAGGGGATATGCTACCAGGCAAAATTTTATTTTGGTACGTTCTTAGTATTCAGAAGAAAAGAAGAAGTGAAAAGAAATATTTAGTTACAGTTTAACCGAGTGTCGTATCTCTAACCGAATGTGCATAGATGATAAACACATTTACCCCTCCCTACCATGATCTTATACTGGAAAGCTAAAATTTGTGTAATATGATCTCACGAATAAATGACCCTTTCCGAACAGGTTACCAGGAATCAAGACAAAGGCTTTTTAGAAATTCATAATTCAAATTTTTTTTTAAAAGATGGATTCCTCCATACGACCTGTAATTAACTTAATTATAAATCTAATCTCAACTTAAAATCTGAAATCAGCTTACTCTAAAATCTGAAAATGTGAAGTGAGCAATTATCTTTGACATATGAAGCATACAAAAAAAAATCATTTATTTTGTTGAGAGAAAAAAAAAACATAACAAATGAAGTATAATTAAAAGAAATTTTGAATGACAAAAAAATGAAAAAGAAATTTTAAAGTTTAAATATTACTACAATAACTACTAGGGTCGCAAAAATCGAAATAAAAAGCTGAAAAAAATATTAAAAGTCTGCATTCCGTTCGGTTGCCAAGGACAAAAAAAAATAAAATATACAATATTAAAAAAAAAAAAATTGTGAAAAATAAAAAAAAATCGCGGAAAAATAATGTAGTTCCAAGAATAAACTTGGTTTATAACAAAAAATAGTTGTTAATAAAAATTTATAAACCGTAAAAAAAATCGAAGGGAAAAAACACTTTTATAAAAAAAAATCGTTATTAAAAAAATTAAATTATCGAAATGTACAATAACCAAAAAAAAAAAAAAAAAACAATCTAAATAGCTTGTAAAATTGATCATTTAAATCGGAAACGAATGCACTCATTTAAAGGCTTGGATGTTTAGTCAGGACAGAAACTCACCACTATACTCTCAAAAGAGAAGAGCGATGCTGCTTCTTAATTTCCGCTATCATAAATTTTTAATATTAATCTTTAAATAATTTATTTTAATTGTCCAGGAACCATAAATAAATTAATATAATTATTTGGTACCCATATTCACCAATTTTAATCTCTGACAATGTTCTTAAATTAAAGCAACAGCAAATGATCAATTTTTGTTAAGCCACGTAAGGTGCTCTGTTAACTTAACAGGATGACTCCACTGAGAGCTTTCGCTAAGTTAACAGCCCGAATATAAAAATGTTAAAATAAAGCTTTACGAGTGAACGATCACTGACCCACGGCAAAGAAATAAATTAAGACAAAAATGTTATATACCAACTTACAACAACTTGCTGGTAACTGAAGTTGATGAAGCTATTATGATATGATGCAAATTTGTTTATCACACTTTGTTAATTTTTTTTCCTCAATTTCGTGTTTTTTTTTCCTTAAGTGATTCCAATATTTTCTGTTTTATTTTACTTAATAAAAAACGCTAAAAAGAAATCGCGGAACAGAATGGGTGATTGTAGCGCGATCTGGCGTCAAGTTAAAGCCACCAAATTACTTTTTTTTTCGGAATTATTATTATTTTTTCATTGATTGTCTTTATCTCATTTTTTTATATATTTTTTTTTCACATATGGTTATGGTTAGTTAGTCGATAGTGTGATTTTAACTTTAGCACAGGTTATGCATGGTAAGTAAAAAAAATCATTAACATTTAATAATTTATTAATCAATTAATATATATTTTTTTTTGTTTTATTCTTTTTAGCACAATTGTACCAATAACTTGAGAGCACTGAAGCGTCTCGTTTTATTTTGATTTTTGCGTTATAAACGGTTTAACTCACTTAAAAAAAAAGGTAAGATATGTATATTATTACATTTATACTTAGGATATTTCAACAAATTCTAACAATTTTTTTCCCTCTCTTTTTCAGGTAAACTAAGGATTCTTCGTGTTAGTTATTTAAACACTGAAATATTTAAAAAAATATATTTAGTACTGTTTTGTTTTAAAGTGAAATATAAAGTGAAATTTTTCTCTTTAATTTTAATAGAAAATGATGTTAACGTGAATTTTTTTTTACAACTTGAATCATGAAGAATTAGTGATTTTTAACAACTTTTTGGGTACGGTTTTTCTGATTCTTCTTCTTTTTCTTTTTAATTGCACTTTGGACTTTAAACTTTGCTTAGACTTTCTAATTTTTCTACCCTGGACGATTTTTTTCCGTTTCTTGTAATTTTCCCATTTTTTATTTTTCACTGGCCGGCTACTATAGCTAATTTTTACGATTTACGCCCGATTTTAACACTTTTCACTTACGATTTTGTATGAAAAAAAAAATGTGATTTTAACACTTTTGCTGATGGTGACGGTGGTGATAATGATAAGGGTGTAGATTTGCAGGTTGAAGGTTAGCTTAGGTTAGGTTGGAAGTGGCTGCTGATCCAAGGACCAGCACACTTAGACTCTGGGGTCCGTTGTGATACCACGGGACGAATGGGTGTTCCCCTCAGTCCCCACCGGAGAACCAGTTCGAGCTTCTAATGAAGCCCCTAAGATGTGAAATTTCCACGTTTGAGAGGTCAGAGAGATCGTGAAGGAACGGCGATCCCAATGCAGGCCACCAAATTCCGTCTGAAGTTCAGCTTCCTGTCCAGGAATACGCCAAGATACTTGGCTCCATCAGAGAAGACGACTTCAGTGCCGTTGAGAGAAATGGGATCGAAGGTAGGGATCTTATACTTCCTAGTGAAAAGCACAAGTTCCGTTTTGGTCGGATTAACACCCAGACCGCAACCCCTTGCCCAGATAGATAGCTTTGTGAGAGCCCGTTGCAGGATATCTCTAATTGTAGATAGAAACTTCCCATTTACGGCCATGGCCACTTCGTCAGCATATGCGACTACGCTGCAGCCTTGCCCCTTCAACGATACTAGCACTGGGTTTAGCACCAAGTTCCAGAGAAGTGGTGATAGAACGCCACCTTGTGGCGTTCCCCTGTTCACAAATCGGGATATTTCCGACGTTCCCAGTTTAGACGTTATCCGCCTGTTGACAAGCAGATTTCCAATCAATGAGATGATCACAGAATTCACTCCTAGACTAGATAGTGCCGCTATTATCGAGTCCAGTGTGATGTTGTTAAAAGCCCCTTCTATATCCAAAAAGGCTGTCATAGTGTATTCTCCTGCCGAGAGCGATTTCTCGATGGTACCTACAAGCTCGTGTAGAGCTGTTTCAGTTGACCTTCCCTTGCTGTAGGCATGTTGCCTCGTTGATAGCAGTTTAGGGTCAATAATTCTACGTAAATAAGAGTCTATCATACGCTCCATTGTCTTCAATAGGAACGATGATAGGCTTATTGGTCTGAAATCCTTTGGGACAGTGTGTGAGCTCTTTCCAGCTTTTGGAATGAACACCACTCTTGTCTCCCTCCATTTCAAAGGAATATACGCTGTGTTTATGCAGCAAGTGAAAAGACTACATAGCCAAGGGGAAATGTAGTCCGACACATGCTGCAATTCAACTGGAATGATGCCGTCAGGTCCCGGAGATTTGTAAGGTTTGAAGCTTTTAATCGCCCAGGTCAATGTTGGTACATTAACTATCTCCGAAGCAATGTCCGCCGTGCTAGCGTCAGAGTATTCCAACGCCTGTAGTGACTTATGAGAATTGCCCGGAAAATGGGTGTTCAGTAGCAAGCTAAGTGATTCTCCACTGGAGGTGGTCCACACCCCCACTGGATCCTTCAAATAGCCTAATGTGTGAGGGGTAGAAGCCAGAACCTTTCGCAGCCTGGATGCCTCTGAAACGTCCTCTATGTTATCACAGAATTTTTTCCAAGAATCGCATTTTGCCGTTCTAATCTTCTTCTTATAGGTCCTAAGCTGCAGCTTGTACGCCGACCAATCCTCGTCCGCTCTTGAAGACTTTGCCTTGTTATAGAGTTTTCTGCAGGAGTCTCTACCCTGCTGCAGCTCGCTAGACCAACATGGTGGTTTCTTCTTGCCGTTAGGCCTTGCCACTGGGCAAGAAGAATCTAAAGACTTGTTAAAAACCGTCGTAATAGGATCTACAAGACAATCAATGTCCGCAGAATTGTGCGGTTCGGTTAAGGGTATTGTTTCCAATAACCCAGCAAAGGTTTTCCTATACTTAACCCAATCTGTCCTCTTCAGATTCCTGGGGACACTCTCCGTTGGGTCCTTTTATTTAAGTAAGAATTCGATATAGCGATGGTCAGAAAAGGAGTGGTCATCCAACACCCTCAAACCATCAATTTTATCAAATAGTGTATCTGATACAAAGGTAGCGTCAAGAACCTCCCTTCTAATACTAGTCACAAAGGTCGGTTCATTTCCCTTGTTACATATATACAGGTTAGTACTAAGTAAAAACTCAAAAAGCAACTCACCTCTTTCGTTTATGTCCGTACTTCCCCAGATCGGATGATGCGCATTGACGTCGCAGCACAGCACCAGTTGGTGTGCAGTCCCTTCGGCCTTCCGGATCAGATTTGCCACGCTGTCCGGGGGAATAGGCCCAGGATCGCAAAAATAGGCGGAGGCGAGCCAGATTGTTTTACCATCTAACTCCAGGCTAGCCGCTGTTACATCTCTGTCACTGAAATTAGATAACAAGAAAATATTTAAACTGTTCCTCGCCAAAATGCAGGTCCTTGGTGTACCTTCACCCTTAGCGACGAGCAGCTTATAATTAGGAGTCTTCAATCCGCAAACCCTGCCACCACAAACCCAGGGCTCTTGGATGAAGACTATGTCTACTCCGCCTGTCGTCAGGCGAACCAGCAATGCAGCCGTTGCTGCTTTACAGTGGTGAAGATTTATCTGTAGGAGCCGCATCATTTGCAACTGCCTGAACATCCATCTTCACCACCGTGATTTCGGCTTCGTCCTCCGTGCTTTCGAGGAGGTCTTCGTAGAATAAGCCAGTAGCATCCCCTAACAGCTCAGAATCAGATGTTAAGTACCCATCTTCCTCCATAGCTGTGTGGGGGAACCCACCTCAGCTTGAGCTTCACCAGAGCTCCCCTCCCCAGCAGACTTCTCTACTGGTTTGACGATCTCTGGGATTGGTCCCTGATCGCTTTTATAGACCTTGATCTTAATCTGCCCAAATCCGTAGGAAATGATACTGTTTTTCTCGGTTAAACGCGGGAGGAATTCGGCATTAAGTAACAGTGTTACCTGCCGACGTGCCCCCTCTGTATCACCAAATCTACCAATCTTCCAATTGTGCGTTGGAAGATCAGGATTACAGACCTTCAGCATCTTTAGCACGGATTCCGCATCCCCAGGAGTTGCCGGAAGCCAAGCATGCGCTCTGGGTCGGGACGGGATGTCATGCTTGTGCACAACATCCAGTTTTGCTCCCGGCCAGAGCTCTCCTAGTTTGCTGACGGCAGCCCTGTAAAGGGATAATGAGCGTTGGTCAGCAAAAACCACCAGCTTAGCACGACCTTGGTGCCAGCCTGCTTCGCGGCAGGTTGGAGGTGGACCTGGCATATCCTCAAGGACAGTGAAGAATACTTCGGCTAATTTAGCCTCCACATAACTCCACTTGTCCTTGGGGATAGTGCCATCTTCATCTCCCCTGTTAATGATAGCCATTACAAGGTTGTCTTTGACAACCTGACTAAACGACTTCGGCACAGCGTTGCCGGCCACTTTAGTACGTTTAGGTAATGGTTCCTCATCTGGCGAGCGCAGCCTTTTACCCGCCTTCGAGGTACTAGCAACCTGTTTATCAGGTACACTAGTCTTAGCTGAGAGGTCCTGCTCTTCAGTGACCTTCTTAGCCCATGTGAGCAACTCTCTCTGTCTATCAGACAGCTTCGCTTGATCGAGTTTGCCTAGCCTATCGATAATATTAAGGCATAGTCTCCTCTGATTATATTTCGCCTTTGACGGACGGACGTGATTGACCCCAGTCTTACCAGACTTGGACCACTCCTTAGCTGCATTCCCAAGATGACCGGATTTGTCCATAGCCTTCATGGGTTTGCTGCCAGTGATGGAGATTGTAGTCGGACTGACAACGGACCCCAACCCGCTAGAGCTTTGACCAGAGGTCGCAGCGTTTTCTAAATGGCCAGACTCCTGGGTCTTAGTCTTCGGACAACTGCTAGATGAACTAGCAGCGGACTGTGAGGCAGAGCCTCGATTTTGTTTTTGTTTTTGTTTGTTTTACAAGAATTCATTTTGGTTCCCACGAGTGCAGGGGAAAAATAATGTCGACCGCGTCATAGCCCCCAGTAACGCAGCAAGGGCGGCCCACTGCCTCTACCTACTCACTGAGGTGCCCAGGTTTCAGTGAGGCTCCGTTAAAATACAGTCGGTTACCCCTGACTGCAAACCATCCGATAAGCACGGGTCGCGTGACACTCCGGATTAGGGGTGAGTAACCTTTAGTCGTGCACCTTCAAGGTTCCGAACTCGACACAGGTTTAGGAAGTGGTACTGATAAAGTAAAACCCTCTTCCATTACTAGCATCAAGTAAGGAGCCGCATTGCACTTAAGCCACCACATCGCGACAAGATTGTTACTCACTGTTGAAACTTTTGAAGAAAATGCAGATGATAAAGCGGTTGGTATTTTTCTGTAGTTTTACGTCCGGTTTGCGCAGAGGGTTTCCCGTTCCCAAAGAAAAAGAAGTAACTGGTTTTATGAGCTTGACGCCTCCCGCTCATAAAACCAAGTTGTGAAATGCCAAGATTTTAGCCAAAAGCTTTCTTCAAGGGTTTTTCGGTGCTGAAATAGAAAACTTAATTATGGGATTGGTTTTTACATTTACGCGTGTGCGTTTTGTGTTACCTTTTGATAAAGAACTATCTAATGAGAAAGTTACCGCTTATGGTAACAGCCAAGGCTATTTACGTTGGGAATGAAATTTTCTATTTAGGAGAAAAAATTTTAATTAGAAAAACTGGGGTTTTAATACATTTAGAACAAGGTGAACTCACATTTGGTTATGTCTTTAATTGGTTTAAAGGCAACCGACACTCAATTATGAGTTTAAAATTAATTGAATTAACCAAAATCCTTTTGAAATAAAAAATGATTTTTAATAAAGCCCCATAAATTAAATTTTTGATTAACAATAAAAAATTTAAAGATCATAAATAAAATTTATGATTAAGAAAATAAAAGAAATCATAACCAAAAAAACTAGTTTGACTTACGTTTTCCTCAGACAAAAAAAAAATGTTTCGCCAACGTTTTAAAAACACTAGGATGGAGATTCAGCAAAATAGGACGGTTTCCATCTTGAAAATCCATTTTATACCTGCACAATCGTACATAAAAATTGGAAATTATTGGAAATTTCCGTTTATTCTGCGGTACTATACACACACAAAAAAACCAATACCCTTAAAGTTTACCAAACGTCAAAACTTTTGACATGCACTGCCTTATCATTTTACACAGCGTTGTTAAGTTAACGAAAATACAATATTCAAGTATTCACCATTATCGCAAAAATATTTAAAAATCAAAATATTTAAAAATTAGATCTATAGAAAAAAAATATATAAGTGCTACAAGCGCCTCTACAATATGAAGCTGGTTCCGAATCTTCACTTAAATCTATCATAAAACAAAAATATTGCACAGATTTTTCTCCAATTTGGTTTATATATGTTTTTTGGAAAAAATAATACTGGTCTACAAATTAAAAAAAAAAAAATAAGTGGAAGCGTGTTTTTTAACTAATCTGGGTGCGCTGAATTCGATTCTGGCATAAAAATTGGGCTATCGCGTCTTGTTAATTTTTTTTATCGCATGCTGGCCATAATGTAAAACAGTCAATACTGACACTACAATTTCACAATTATTAATTTAACAGAACCCCATATTCATTCTAAATCTTCATAATAGTAGCGTTTAAGTACGTCAGGGAGATCGTGTGTTACTGATTCAAGTTTGTTTTGCTTTGTGTGTGGAAAATATTTGGTTGGATAAAAAGGATATGCAATATCATATATAATTTTATTTTGGTTTTGCTGTCAGAAACATGGACAAACCGTGGACACCGACAATGTTTTGCAATAGTTGTAGAACTGTTTTATACAATTGGACAAATGGCAAGAAGATGTATTTCGATTTTTCAATTCCAGTACTTTGCAGAGGGTCAAGTAACCACCAAACCGATTGTTATTTCTGTTTAACAAAAGTTGCTGGATTCAATATGAAAAATCGATGAAATGTTACTTACGCGAATGTCCCATTAGCTTCTAAACCAGTTCAACGTCCACCAAATGATCCATTACCCGTCATTCCCAGTGCTACGAGGAGTGAGTCCGAAACACCTTTCACCAGCAGTGGTAGTTTGTATAAGGCTAATGACGAACGCCATTTAGTGACTCAAGTTGAGCTGAATGATCTTATTCGGGATTTACATTTAACGAAGCAAGACGAAGAATTACTAGGTTTAGCGTGCAGCAGTGGAAACATCTTGCAGTTCGACAAAAGTAAAAATCTATTGAGATAGAAGCTTGGAATTGGCTGCATATTTTTAAAACAAACACTCTATACTGTACTGTACTGATGTTGATGGTTTATTTCAAAAAAGTGAGCCAGCCATATGACAAAACTGAATGGAGATTATTTATTGATGGCTCTACGTACAGCCTGAAGGCTTTTCTTTTGCATAATGGGAATGAAAAACCATCCATGCCATAACATTACTCAAAAACAACGATCATAAATGGAAGATCTGTGGTGACCTTAACGTGTGTGATTTAAATTCCATTGTATACATACATAGTATAGAACATCGTAAATAACTGTAAATTAATCCGTTTTAGGTGATTGGTTTGCTGACTGGTATGCAAGGAGGTTTCACAAAATTTTGTTGTTTCTTTTGCGTATGTGATAGTCGCGCTACATGTCATCACTACGTCAGAACAGGATGGCCCAAAAGAACTTAGTATCCACCAGGAAGACAAAAAGTTTCAAATAAACTAAATAACATTCTTCTTTCGCCGCTGCGCATAAAATTAGGCCGTTCTATGAACTTTGTCAAGGCTCTGAACAAAGATGATGCAGCATTTAAATATTTGTTAGCGGTTTTCCCAAAAATTTCTTATGCGAAAATCAAATAAGGCATATTTGTTGGCCATCAGATCGGGAAGCTATTTAATGAAGAAAATTTTTCACAATGTTTATTGGCGAAAGAATATGCAGCCTGGAAAACTTCCAAGAGCAACATGGACAATTTTCTTGGAAACAATAACAGTGAAAACTACAGACAAATTATTGCTGTATTATTGAAAAATTATCACGAATTAGGTGCACTAATGTGACTCAAAATGCATTTTCTTCATTCGCATTTAGATTTATTTCCATAAAACCTAGGAGCGGTGACCGACGAAAAAGGGATCGTGCTCACCAAGATTTAATGAAAATTAAAAGAAATTGTCAAGGATTTTGGGACAAAAGCATGTTGGGAGGCTATTGATGGACTCTAATAAATGAACTAATAATTTTTTATGTAAAAAACGAATAAAAACATTTTTTTGTATCTCGAAAAGCTAACGTGTTAGAGAAAAACAATTTCGGATTCAAATTCAGCTCACCAAATTACCCTAGGAAAGATATTTCGTTGCTCCAGTCCAGAATCTTGTTGGCTAGTGTAAGTGACCTTACCGTCTATTGTCAGGATCGAATTTTTTCGATCTAGTCTCCATCCAAATATAGCATCCAATATGAACTTTTTCATATCCGAAGGCAAAGAAGTTATGTTCTATATCTAATTAATTGGACCAGAGAGATAAGACCACTAAACGCATGGTATAGGGTATCGTAGAATCGGTCTAGACCGACCATAAATTTCTTGTTATTAATAATATTCATGTAAAAAAATATAATAAAATATACTGATGGCAAGTATGCTTGATTTAATGTTAAAAATATCACTCATACGACTAAATATCGCCTATTCTCCTAATGAACGCCCCACAGTGGCTGAAAATCATTTTTCATTGGCCAAAATTCTGTAACTTTTGAACCGATCAAAATATTTTAGTACTGTTTTTTTTAATAGATAGATAGATAGTTGATCTTGACTCAGTGTGAATTTCATTTAAATTGATTGAGTACTTTTTAAGGAATTCTAGGTCAAAGTTTAACTTTTGATTTTTTTTAACTTTTAGCGTGATATATGTTTTTTTTTATTTATTTTTATTTATTAGAAAGTGTCATATTTGGAGTTAAATAATTATTATAAACATTTTTTGTAATAATGAAATTTTTTTAATGCTTACACTCAAAAAAATTTTTACACTCAAAAAAATTTTTACACGCAACAAAATAGTAAAATTCACTAGAAATTTAACTAGTATTACTAAAAAATTAAAAATGTTTGCTATCAAATTTGCAATTTGCTTACACTCAAGGAATATTATTATTACTACAGAAAAATTTATTAGTGTTTGCTGCCTAATTTGTTACACTAGCTAAATAAATCTGCTAAACATTAGCGCAATGATTCTAATTTTTTTTTTAATTTTGATATGAAAATATGGGTTCTTATTTTTTGAATCTTTCTTATCTATTAAAACATTGCATTCATATGTGGGAAACCTTTTAAGAATAAAAACTGCAATAGATTTAAATAGCATTTGTAACAATGGTAGGTTCTGTTTATTATTATTTTTTACTAATACTATGTTTTTCGTACTTAAATAACAATGAAAGGCAATTATAATTATTATTCATTAGACTCAAATATTGATTGCAAATATTCCATATTTTGTTCTGTGCTATTTCTGTTCTTTAGTAGTTTTTTGGCTTCTTCATCTAAATCCCGATGTTCCACTTTCCATTGATTTCGAATACTGGAGATGAACGGATCTGACGTTGCCAATAATATATTAAATAGATCTTCATTTGTGGAATTTCGTGACATTTTTCTAGTATTGTGCTGTCTATAAAATCTGTAATCCTTGTTCCTTTTTTCCTGAGCCTCCTCTGATAGATCTCCAAGTGGCACCAAATGATATTTAATGACATCTTCTCCATGATAAAGGATTTTGTGGACTGTTGCAGACATATTTCTCCATGGGTAGTTGGTTGTATATATTTTTGCAGTTTCCTTAGCATAATCTCCAAATTTTCTAGAGTCAATTTCTTCATTGCACGCGAGTACTTCTAGGATTATTTTAAATCTGAAAATAAGGTTTAAATCCACTCCTGTTATTTCAGATGCTGTTTCTGGATCTGAAAAGAATCTTCTTGCGGTATTGCCATCATTTGTATTGCCTGACCCTTGTTTTGGCTGATCTATAATCAATCCAAATTTGCGATAGTCATCTTGAACATGTTTCTTTTTTGAACTTCTTAACTCTTTGTTGGTTTCGTTGTTTCTTATTGATCCTGAAGGCCCGAAATCCAAATCATAACTGATTTTTAGTATGTGTTCCATAAGTCGTATTCTTGCATGTAGTGGTGATAATCCAAATTCGAAGGCATCGGTATTATCGAATGATTTTGTCGGGACTTGGTTTAATTGGCTTGATGTTGCTTGGCATATAATGCAGCTGGATGCAGCCTTCGTGTTAGTCAAAGCCTGACCTACTTTTCCATCTATCATTGTCAGCACTAATTGGTAGCTTACTTCAATTTGCTGCCCATCTAACTGTAATTGTAATGGCTGTAGTGTTGCTATTTGGGCCTTGATATCACTAACTTCTTTGTTAATGGCATCATGACTTTCTTTTTTGAATTCAAATTTGATTGGCCTGCAGTATTTCGTAGAAGATGGTGTCTCATTTTTCCAAATATCCATTGTTTGCGTTGTACTACTCGAAGGCTCCGAATCTTCCAAAATCTTTTTCAATCGCAATGGTACAAATGATACCATGAACATATCTGAGTCCGAAATATTTTCACATACAACTTGTTTGTATTGTTTTTGTCCCGAAGAACCATCACATCCCCATTTACAAAATAGAATTAACTTTGTGTTTCCATATTTCTTTAACTCAGTTCCTGTTATTGATTGTAGCAAGCGTTTGGCTGTGTGATCAAGTAAAGATTGTAGTTGTACTTCTGCCGAAATTGGTGTGATTGTAATAGTGTCCTTTGATGGCAAACAGTCTATTTTAGCAGCTGTTATGTGATGATATGCTGGATACATATTTGAGCCTTTTTCAATCGCACGCAATCTGAGCTGAATATATTGGTGTTTTGTTAATTTCAAATCCAGAAATAATGCTAATGCCTCCTCATTTGTGAACTGTTTTGCATCGCTCGGAGTTGGTATACTTTTAAGAATTCGCTTTGTTCTCACTGGACTAGCATTACAAGTTTTTTCAATGATATCCACTTTTGTTAATTGGTTTTGTGCTCGTAATTGATGTAGAAAAGATTCTTTTATATTTGTAGAACCAATTTCCTCGTTAAAATTTTTAAGTTTCCGCCTCTTAGATCTATCGCTGCAGTTGTCCAATGATTTGCGTGGTCTTCCAGCCTTATCTAGCTTTGCTGTTTCTCCACCAACATTAAGTTGGCCTTCTAACCAGTTTGCACTTTTATTATAAAACTTTTGTTTACAGTAGTTAACTTCTTTCAATCGTTTTTTTAGTACTTTGACGAAATTAGATAATTGCTCTTGTATTTCGGTACTAGACGAATTTAAGTTTAATTTTATTTTAACGTAACTAAGAACATCTTCCTGGTTTTTGTTTCGAAAATACTCTTCGGCCAGTTCTTTATAACTAAAGTTCTCCATATTTTTCTCAATATTTTTATTTGCGTCTGTTATCACTTTTTTATCACTTTTTATCACTTGCGAATATACGTCCGTACACTTGAAGTATTAACTTATTATTGAGTAATCCCTTATAGAATCCGTCATTTTATACATTTTTAGGTACATGTTATTCACACATTGATCTTTAATTTCATAGCAGGTAGTACTTAAATTGAACAAAACTGCACTTGTTATCCAGACTTCAATATCAGGTAAAACTAATTAGTTTCTCGCCAATATGGGGTGGTTTTTTATCTTTAGTGGTTTAGTGCCGCGATTATTGACAAACTTATAAAATTGTTTATGACTTTGGTTGACCCTTAAATTTGACAACAGGTAAATTAAGAAAGAGATCATTTGTTTACTGTAGAACCTATTGTGATCATTTTATGACTAATTTTTTTGCTGATCAAAACAAAGCCAATAAACCCTTTCGCAGGTATTTTATTTAATTATTTTACTTTTACGTAGTCTAAAGTAAAAAAACAAAATTTTTTTTAGAGTAATTTTTTTAGAGTAATTTCATTAAAATGAAAAAAGTGTTCTACCGGGGGCTCGTGGGGGGTGCAAAAGTATATATAGAGTTAAACAGGATACATTCGCCTTTCTCCGGGTGGTATACGTTTCTTGTTCCCTTACTTCCTTTAGAAGTTCTATTCCACTAAAGTTTAAATTTGAGAAAAATATAGTGGTTTCATAAATATTTCATAACGCCCCTAATATCAAACGTTAGAACTGTGACTACTTACAAAAACTAAAGACTATAATCCTACTAACATTATAAAAAAGACCGCAGGCCAATATCGATGATAGCTTGCGAGTAGTAACCATTTATTTTTGATAAAAAACAAAAAAAAAACACCTTTTGCTGAATTAAAAAAAACAGTTGAGTTTGACAGCATGCCACGCCCACAATTATCAATAGTTTAACCTAATTTTTTGGCTACCTTAATCTGGATATATAAGCTACAAAAAGGATTAAAAATTTTAAAAATCGATGACAAAAAAAAATTTGACTTTTGGCCAATGAAATCAAAATTTGAGCCACAGTGCGCCCTGAATCTGTTATTTTATTTTAAAAAATTATTAAAACGGGGTAGAAGTGACAATTTGTGAAATTTTCGTTCGATAAAATGAGTCCAACATGATTGGCTGAAGCTACTGCTGAATAATCAAATGAGATATTATCAATGCTTCTTGAGTTAAAGCTGAAAAACTAAGCGAACATATATCAAGCTGTGGCAAAAATATAAAAGTTACATTAAAAAGTTCGGCCTAAGAACACCAAATCTTTTGGAGATTTTTCTTTACTTTTAACCTGACTGGAAATTAACTCGGTGACGAAACTAAACTTACTAAAATTATGCTAATTTTTGTAGCGTAATTTAGTACAATGTTAAAGAAATTTATCTTTTAATGAAAATTACTCTATACAAATATTTGTTTTATTCTCTTTGATACTCATGTTATTAAAAAAAAACTCTTGATTTGACGCGTTAAATTATTTATACAGTATTGACATTTTAATAACAATAATCACTAGCAAATATAATTCCAAAAATTTTTATAATAAAAATTTATCCTTGAAGTTAACTTAGAAAAATGGACACAGCTGTAAATTTTAAATGACATAGATAAAGCTATTTGAATACGAAAAAAATTGTAAGGCCAAATTCTTATTTAGGTGTATAAAATAATATTTTGTAAATATAGAAAAAAAAAAATCAATATTACAATTTCATTAATATACCGTCGTTGTATTATTCTTTTTGGTAGCGTAAATATTTATCAGCAGCAGCAGAATAATAAATTACACAAATTATAATAAAAATAACAAACCCACCAACTTCTGGTTCGAAAAACTAAAACCAAAAAATATATAATTATTATTCATATATTTTTTTTATATGAATAATTCAACATCAAAAGCATTGCATATGTTGGTTAAAAACAAAATAGAATTTGTTAGATTTGTACATTATATTTAAGGCTATTGTAGTCAAGTATACAGAAAAGCCAGTACTATTTTCGTTTTTTGAAAACAATTGGTTTATTATTAGTGGACATATATATATAAAGCATTTTTAAAAATATTTAGCAATGGCCAATACTTTTTTAAAAAACTTGGTGAAGAATTCTTCTTAAGTATCACAAACCGTTTAGTGGGAAGAAAATGTTGAAGTCGACGTTTTGAAGTGGGTACTAAAAATTAAAAGTTTTTCCGAAAGATTCCATTCATTCTCAGTACCTTTTTTACACATATCAGAGAATTAAGATTCAAGTCTGGCTGATACCGTTTTATAAACACAATCTCTAAGAAATATTAAATGCTGGATTTAAAAATATAATTGCTAGATTTTTTACAACGATGTACAAAATTAATTAAATAATTAAAAAAATTTCGTGTATTTTCGTGCTTTTTTAATTAAAAATTAATTATTAGATGCACACAAATATAAATATATACAATTAGTTTGCTGATTTATCAGCAAAGCATACACATTTTTGTTCGCATGTAAAAAAAAAACGTATTGCCCGTCTAGATCACTTGAGTGTTGAATTTATTTTATATTTTTGAAGCCATGGAGATATATATAACTGTAAACGATTTAATAAAGATTATCTGTGTATTTATTTTAACTGTCTTTAAGATGGAAGTGCAGGTACATGCACCCATCGAAACCCATAAGACATTCTTGAGAAACGACTAGTGGTTTACTTAGAATATAGTTTAACATAATAACGGAATATCAACTGAATCAGATTGTTTTGAAAAAATTACCAACTATATTTTGTATTAGAAGCAAACACGACT
Source organism: Cordilura impudica (assembly GCA_963682025.1). Taxonomy (NCBI): domain Eukaryota; kingdom Metazoa; phylum Arthropoda; class Insecta; order Diptera; family Scathophagidae; genus Cordilura; species Cordilura impudica. The sequence goes on from OY821517.1 coordinate 102,824,393, forward strand.
TGGAATTTAATGCATTTTCTGCGTCAGACGATTTCAAATAGCTTATAAACAGAAAAGGTCACCAGCGAATTCCCAAATTATCCAACATGATAACTAAAATATAGTAGTGTCAACACATTTCTTTAAAATGCGATATAAAATTATAAATGAGATATATTCACCAACTCTTCGCTTCAAAACATTTAGTGCGATGAGTTAGACATTAAAGTGGGCAAACTAGTATATGCTCTGCCGAACGCATGAGTTTATATTAGCTATGGTAAAAGTTATTTATTAAACACATGCCGTAAGTGAAGAAGTAAAAAACTATAAGAATACATACGAAGAAAGTTATCTAGATAATGAAGAATGTAATGCGAGTGTAATAATTTATTTTGAAGTAATTCATGTTTCGTGCTTAGAAGAATTTTAAAATTTAATATTGGTGTCGAAAATATAATTAAATTAGGATTTTGATTTTTTTTTCGATAATTTTCAGTTAATGATAAATTTTTGTTCAGTTATCGCTAATTTAATATATTTATGTTTTGTGTACAATAGTCACTAGGTGTGACTAGAATTTTTAGAATTTTAATCGACAACTTAAATCATGACAGTAAGCATTAATTAAATATCAAAAATATTTCAACCTAATTTAATGTTGAGTAAGAATTCAAATTTATTGGCTTTAAGTGATGGTTTGGAATTACAGTCCCACACCATGGCACTCGCAGTAATTATCATAGGCAGACTTTGTGCTCTATTTCTTATGGCCATAGTAATAATCACCAAACTATCTGGATTAAAAAAATGCTGCAATCATATTCATATCTTTTGAGAGTCATTTTATATATTTGATACTCAATATAAAATTAAAATTTTGCCGCCGTCCTTGTAAGGTTGTACATAAATTGCAGGGGAAAGTATAAAAAGCTTTGGATAAAATAGAATTCAGATCAAATCTTTAATATCATTGTACCTTTATATCTTCATACAAATTAATTTTTTATTGCTATATATATTTTTCACAGATATTTCAATCGGACAGACAAAACAAGTAAGCAAATTATAGTCGGTCTAGACCAACTATACGATACCCTATTCCATGCGTTTAGAAACCCTATCTCTTAGGCCCAACTAACTGGACATAGAAAATAAGCAAAAACCAAATTTGAGTGGGATTTTTCTTAATTTTTTTGGCTGCAGATATGAAAAAGTTCATATCGGATGTTATATCCATATGGGGACTAGGTCCAAAAATGGACCGATCCTCATCATGTTTGGTAAAGTCTCTTGTATTTTGCAAAAATATATACAAACAAAATTTGAGAAGAATCAGTGCAATAATTTTGTTTTTTAATAGATTTTGTTACGGAACGCCCCGTAATGTTTCATGGAAGTGCCATCACTATTCCAATATATGTGCCATCCTTGTTTCAAATCATCTGTTTTGTAAACCGCGTTTTTGCATTCCTTTCTCTTCTTTTTTTTTTTTGCATACCATTTGCTGTAAATCAAATAACTTTAATGTTTAATGTCGTTTTAATGTTCATAGAAGAAAGAGGTGCAAAACTGCGGTGAGTAAATTCATATTATTGTGTCTTTATTTGTAAATTAACCGTTTCCTTTTATATAGAAATAAACTGAATATTTTTAAACAGTATTTTGTTCAACGCAAACCTCTTTTTATTTCTGTCAACAACATTGCTTTATTTCGCAGTTTTATTTTGTATATGTTTTTTGCCGTTTCGTACAAAATAACTGCGTGTTTGCCGCCGTGGAAAATTTCTAAAATATAAAAATTTTAAAATAGTTGTACTCAACCATTATGATGGAGCATTCTCCTCGCCGGAGTCCTCGTCTACAAGGAAGCGATAATGCAGGTGCATCTAACATACCAGCCCAGACACAGCCATTGTCTAATCAAGTTACAGTAGAACCTGCCGCCGTCGCCACCACCACACCATCAGCCACAAGTAATAAGTCAGCCGCCGTAAGTAATAAGCCTTCTACGCCAACCACAACAAATGCCGGAAATGTGTCGGAGATGCAAAAGCAAATTGCCTTGTTAAAACGCCAGCTTTCAGATACCCAGACAAAACTCAGCAATAGTAATCGCCAATGCCAACAGCTCGAGTCAGTTATTCGAAACACGGAATCTGTAAGTAATCATAACCTCACAAAATGTGTTCCCTCTCAAACAACAGATACTGCCGCCAACACAGTTTTGCCGCCATCTACATCAACAGCATATTCTGCCGCCAACATATATATACCTCCAAGTACATCTATAGAGAGCCGTTATACAGATACAGACATACGTACTAGACATACCAACACAATGACAACTGCCGCCATGCCGTCATTGCCAATTACATATAGCTCAGCCAGCAGCTCTGCCAACAGCCACACCATGCCATCGACGCAAGCAGCACCTACAGTCGATCATTTTAATGTGTATTTGTCACCAAATATTTCTGGTGGACCGCCATCTTGCCAATCATTTTCTACACAGCCAGCAATAAATTTTTATAACCCAGGTTTGTTACCAAATAATTCGGGTGCTATGATGTATCCTCGTAAGCTTCAAGATTTGCCAGAATTTAGTGGCGCAGCGGAAGATTGGCCAATATTTTATACAGCTTATTTTCAATCGAACGCAACTTATAATTATTCAAATTTTGAAAATAATCAGCGCCTACAAAAAAGCCTCAAAGGTGATGCTCGTGACTTAGTTAAGTCATTGTTAATTCACCCAGACAACGTTGGTGTTGTCATTGAACAGCTTCGTACTAGATTTGGTAGACCGGAACAGCTGATTCAAAGCCAGTTGCGTCAAATAAGAGAAATACCACATATTTCGGAAAATAATTTATCAAAATTAATACCCTTTGCTACGAAGGTAAGAAATTTGACTGTGTTTCTTCAGTCCGTGGAAGGTCACCAACATATTGCCAACCCAACATTGTTGGACGAATTAATTTTAAAGCTGCCAATGAGCAAAAAATTAGATTGGGCCAAAGTTGCCGCTACTATTAAACCATATCCTACTCTTCTTAATTTTAGTGATTTTATAGATGAGCTGGCCATTTTAATCTGTTCAATACAGGATACGGACAACAAGGAACCAAAGCGTCGCGTCTTGCTTCACACAACCGAAAGGCAGCCACAATGCCCTTTATGCAAAGGTCAACATAAACTTTATGATTGTCGTAGTTTCATAGACTCAACTGTTAATAAACGTTGGTCAGATGTTAAAAAGATTCGTGCCTGCTTTTCATGCCTTAATGTTGGCCATTCAACCCGCGATTGTCGTCGTAAAAAAACGTGTTTACAAAATGGTTGTCAACGAAAACACCACAAATTGCTCCATGAAGTTGCCAACGTTGCTGTGCCAGCTGCCATCCCAAATGGGGAAAGTGAACCCCAACAAAGCGTACTCAGCTGTTCATCGTCCGACAACAATAACAACAAAAAATTGTTGTTTCGTATTTTACCAGTTACTTTGTATGGTGAAAGGTGTCGTATGGATATTTATGCCCTTTTCGACGATGGATCGTCGATTACAATGTTAGATAAGGACATTGCCCAACAGCTTGGAGTACATGGTCAGAAAGGTAACTTAAATATACAGTGGTTTGGCGGTCGATCAGCACAGGAGTCGGTCTTTTCGTTTAACATTAAAATAAGTGGTGTAGGCAAATCTAAGTGCCATTACATGCGTAATGTTTATGCCGTTTCAAATTTAAATCTGCCTATGCAAAGTTTAACAAATCAAGATTTGCAAAATAGTTTCCAGACATCGTCATCTTTTCCCGTCAAACCCTATACAAACGTTATACCTCAGCTGTTAATTGGATTAGACCACGCCCATTTAGGGTTGCCAACTAATACTCAAGTAAATTTGTCTTCAGGTCCATTTGTCTGCAATACCGAATTGGGTTGGTTAGTGTTCGGCCCCTGTCGTACTTTGTCAACAAATCATCCCTCATGCCTTATGGCCAACATAGAAAGCGACAACAGTCTTCATCAGCTTGTTAAGCATTTTTTCAACGTAGAAAGTATTGGTGTAAGATCGGCCCCTCCTATTGAGTGCGATGATGACGCAAGAGCAAATAAATTTCTGCTAGAAACAACAAAACGAATTGGGGACCGATTTCAAACCGGCCTCCTATGGAAACATGATAACGTAAAGCTGCCAAACAGTTATCCCATGGCCCTTAGACGTTTGGAGGGGATTGAAAAAAAGATGAGTCAAAACGAAAACTTTGCTGCTGCATACAAAGAGGTAATAAAGGGGTATGTAGACAAAGGCTATGTTCGTAAACTTCGTCTAGAAGACATAGAGTTGCCAAGTGACAAAAAATGGTATTTGCCTCATTTTGGGGTAATAAATCCCAATAAACCAAAAAAGGTTCGCTTAGTATTTGATGCAGCTGCACAAGTGAATGGGATTTCTTTAAATTCTCATTTATTAAAAGGCCCTCAAGACATCGCATCGTTACCAACAATTTTATACAATTTTCGTCGTGGTAGAGTTGCCGTATGTGCTGACATACGTGAGATGTTTCACCAGATCATTGTTCAGCCCGAAGACAGAATCAGCCAACGCTTTTTATGGCGCGGTGGAAATCAAAACAACCCTCCTGAAGAGTATGAAATGGTGGTCATGACTTTTGGAGCAGCCTGCTCTCCATGCTCAGCACGTTACGTCATGAAAGCCAATGCCACGGTATACAGCCAATCTCAGCCAAGAGCAACAGCAGCCATCTTAAATCATCATTACATTGACGATTTTGTAGACAGCTTCGAAAGCGTGGAGGAGGCAGTAAATGTTTCAAAACAGGTACGTGATATTCACAAAAAGGGTGGTTTTGACTTACGAGGTTTCATTTCAAATTCCAATGAAGTCACCCTGGCATTGGGTGGTAGTACAATTTCAAAAACAATGCTAGTGGATGATGATACAGAAAAAGTGTTGGGCTTATATTGGGACTCCCTTTCTGATAATTTTAAATTTCATTTTAAGTTCCAAAAGGTTGATTCATCCGTCATGTCTGGCCACAGAAAACCTACAAAAAGAGAGTTACTCAGTATCATCATGTCAACATTTGATCCTCTCGGGTTTTTAAGTAATTTTATTGTTGGTGGAAAACTAATTTTACGCGAGGTGTGGAGGCGTGATTGTCGGTGGGATGAAGCTATCCCGGAAGACGTTTATAAATCGTGGGAGCTGTGGCGCAAACAAATGAATAAAATTATAAATTTTCGTATACCCAGATGCTATTTTTCAACAGGGTTGCCAAATCGTTTTGATCTTCATATTTTTGTTGACGCTAGTGAGGACGCCTTTGCTGCTGTGGCATATTGGAGGTGGATTGCTGATGATGGTAAAATATGTACTAGTTTTGTGACATCAAAAACAAAATGTGCACCTTTAAAAAGAGTAACAATTCCACGCTTAGAGCTGCAGGCAGCAGTACTAGGAACCCGATTAATGCAAGCAATTTTAAATGGTCACGAATTTACACCTAAGAAATGTGTCTTATGGAGCGATTCCAAAACTGTTTTAAAGTGGATTGCTAGTAGCCACCGTCGGTACAAGCCATATGTAGCACATCGTATTGCTGAAATTTTGGAATCCACCGAAATTGATAGCTGGAAGTGGGTGTCAACCCATGAAAACGTAGCTGATGACGCCACGAGAGCGTTTAACAACGTTGACTTTTCCTCCTCTTCCCGTTGGCTTACTGGGCCAGAGTTTCTTTTACGTAACGAAGATGAATGGTTGAACCATGATACGGCTGATGATTCAAATCATGAAGACGAGGAAGAGCTTCGCCCTAAAATCTCTTTATTGGTTGTAAGTAATGATTTTATAAATTTTAATCGTTTTTCGTCTTTCTCTAGAATAAAGAGAACAACTGCATGGGCTTTACGTTTTATAAATCGATGTCGTAAAAAAGAGAGCGACGTACAATATTATGGTTTAACAGCTAGTGAACTTGAGTCAGCTGAGCTATTGTTATGTTTACAGTCGCAGAAGGAACGTTTTTCAACCGAAGCCCAGTGCATTAAAAATAAACAACCCCTTCCCAAAAACAGTAATTTAGTGCAGTTAACACCTTATATTGATGAAAATGGTTTGCTGCGTGTGTATGGTAGAATTGATGCAGCCAACTTTTTGCCTTATAGTTCAAGACGACCAGTGATATTACCATCTGATCATGCCTATACATCACTCGTAGTTCATCACTATCACTGCCAGATGAAACATCAGAATCACGAGGCTACAATATGTGAAATACGTAAAAAGTACTGGGTTCCTCAAATTAGACGCTTACTTCGGAAAGTTATTTCAAATTGCATGTTATGCAGGTACAGTAAGGCTACTCCTCGTATACCCATTATGGGTCCACTTCCCTTTGATCGGCTTGAGCCAAACGTAAGACCATTCACATATACAGGTCTGGACTATTTCGGTCCTTTGACTGTATCTATTGGCAGGCGTTCCGAAAAAAGATGGGTGGCACTCTTTACATGCCTCACAATTCGAGCAATACATTTGGAAGTAGCCCATGACTTGTCAACCGACTCCTGTATTATTGCTATGAAGAATTTTATGAATCGCAGGGGTGTTCCAGTACGTTTGCGTTCCGACAACGGGAAAAATTTCGTTGGTGCCAACGAAGAGGCTAAGCGTTTCAACGAAGTTTTTGAAGCTGAACGAATTCAAAGCGAGCTGTCTGGGAAAGGTGTTGAGTGGGTTTTTAATTGCCCAATAAATCCGTCCGAGGGTGGAATATGGGAAAGAATGGTCCAGTGCGTTAAAAAAGTGCTGCGAAAAACATTAAAAGACGTGTCGCCTAAAGAACATGTTTTGCAGTCCCTTTTAATAGAAGCAGAAAATATTGTCAATTCACGTCCATTAACGCACTTGCCAATAAGCCCAGACGAAGAAGAACCCCTCACGCCAAATCATTTCCTTGTCGGTTTTGGAAACGTCGCTCAAACTCCACCAGCTGATGAGACAGATAGTAAGCTATGCAGTCTTAGAAAACAGTGGCGTGTTGCAAGGAGTCTTCGTGATAGATTTTGGAAACGTTGGGTGCTCGAGTATTTGCCAACATTAACGAGACGAGTAAAATGGTGTGAACGGACAGCTCCATTAAATAATGGTGACATGGTATTTATATGTGATCCTAATCTTCCCAGGAGCCAATGGCGACGTGGTATAGTAATTCGTGTGTTTGCTGGTGCTGATGGTGTGGTGCGTCGAGCTGATGTAAAAACTGCGTCCGGCGTTCTACAAAGGGCTGTATCCAAGTTAGCCGTTCTAGATTTGGATGTTGGTGAAGCGGATCGCTCCACGGGGGCGGGGGTGTTACGGAACGCCCCGTAATGTTTCATGGAAGTGCCATCACTATTCCAATATATGTGCCATCCTTGTTTCAAATCATCTGTTTTGTAAACCGCGTTTTTGCATTCCTTTCTCTTCTTTTTTTTTTTTGCATACCATTTGCTGTAAATCAAATAACTTTAATGTTTAATGTCGTTTTAATGTTCATAGAAGAAAGAGGTGCAAAACTGCGGTGAGTAAATTCATATTATTGTGTCTTTATTTGTAAATTAACCGTTTCCTTTTATATAGAAATAAACTGAATATTTTTAAACAGTATTTTGTTCAACGCAAACCTCTTTTTATTTCTGTCAACAACAGATTTAAATGAAGATCGGGAAGCTGCTCTATATGGGGTCAAAGGGATCATTTTTGGACTACTCATGGATGGATGTAATGAACGCATACAAACCCAATTTGAGTAAGATCTATATGACAATTTGGATCTTATGGCAATTTATGTCGATTTCATAGGGGTAATTTGTATGGGGGCTAGGTCGGAACATGGACCGATTCTCACCAATTTCAACAGCATTCATCCCATGGCAGATAAAAGCTAATATGCCAAATTTAATCAAAATATATTCATATTTGCGACCTGCAGTTTGATTACAAAGTTTACATGGACACACAGACGGACGGACGGACGGACATTGTTAAATCAACTCAGAAAGTGATTCTGATTCGATCGGTATAATTAAAAATGGGTCTAGGTCAAATATTTTTGGTTGTTACAAACAGCAGCACAAAGTCATTATACCCAAACCACATAGTGGTATAGGGTATAAATATGAATGGATGACTGAAAATATGATTGAATGACTTGTTTTCGTTTAACCAATCTCCACCTGTCACGTTTTGAAATGAACTCAATGAACAAGGAATTGAAACACATATATGTTCAATTTGGTAATGAAAAAACTATTAATTTTTTTAAATATTCAAGTCAAATGTGATTTCTGTCGTCATAGGTTATGACAGCCAAACTTAAATTGGGAAAAAACTGAGTTATTAACAATTTCTAATAATTTCTACACTCCAAATCATCACATCACAAAGTTTTATGTTTCTAGCTTGAGAAATAAATATACAATACCCAAAAATCAAGATATAAAATTTTCATATAACAGCAGATATAATTGAGTTTATCCCTTAACAACCCACAAGTGTCTCGCGCACACATATTTACGTTCTGTTGCTCATTAAAACTAAAGTATTTATTCTTACGAAAAACCATTTCACCTAATCTACCCCTAGGGTTTTACGAATACAAATGCGCAATAAAAATATTTGGAACATAAATAGTTTATGATCTATTTTCAACAAACGACAATAGTAGCGCACCAACCCACAAGTGTCCAATAGACACAATAATATTTTGTTTGAATCAAACCGCCCAAAAAACATATAAGCCACCGCTGATCTAAATCTGTCTAGCCGCCGCCGAAAACATTGCTTTTTCTTTAAATGGTGCGTGGTAAAGAAGAAGAAAGCATATATTTAAAAAATTCATAACTGCACTGTATTCTTAATCGGATCGGTTTCTGGCATTTCAGCCTTCATCAGCGATTTATTGAACATTGTGATAATTGTTATGTTTTAATTGAATAGGTTGTTTCTATATGAAAATTTTTTCTACTTAGGGCGGCCGTGAGGTTTTGAACCGTGAACCTTCACATACACTCGTACTTTTTCTTGTTTGTCTGGATAGGTTGTTTGTTTAAGGTGCTATTACATAATGTGTTTTTATACCCTATACCACTATGTGGTTTGGGTATAATAACTTTGTGCTGCTGTTTGTAACAACCAAAAATATTTGACCTAGACCCATCTTTAATTATACCAATCGAATCAGAATCACTTTCTGAGTTGATTTAACAATGTCCGTCCGTCCGTCCGTCCGTCCGTCTGTGTGTCCATGTAAAGTTTGTAATCAAACTGCAGGTCGCAAATATGAATGTATTTTGATGAAATTTGGTACATATAATTCTATCGGCCATGGGATGAACGCTGTTGAAATTGGTGAGAATCGGTCCATGTTCAGACCTAGCCCCCATACAAATTACCCATATGAAATCGACATAAATTGCCATAAGATCCAATTTGTCATATAGATCTTACTCAAATTGGGTTTGTATGCGTTCATTACATCCATTAATGAGTAGTCCAAAAATGATTCCTTTGACCCCATATAGAGCTGCTTCCCGATCTTCACTTAAATCTATTAAAAAACAAAAATATTGCACTGATTCTTCTCAAATTTTGTTTGTATATATTTTTGCAAAATACAAGAGACTTTACCAAACATGATCAGGATCGGTCCATTTTTGGACCTATTCCCTTTATAGATATAGCATCCGATATGAACTTTTTCATATCTGCAGCCAAAAAAATTAATAAAAATCCCTTTCAAATTTGGTTTTTGCTTATTTTCAATGTCCAGTTAGTTGGGCCTAAGAGATAGGGTTTCTAAACGCATGGTATAGGGTATCGTATAGCCGGTCTAGACCGACTATAATTTTCCTACTTGCTTACATATGTACTGTCAAATTTTCCCACAACAAAAGTTGTACACAACGTGTGATACATATGAAACATTGTTAATGTACAATACATGAGGAAAGTCACATGTACATTTTCAATTAGAACAGGTTCTATTTGTGCTTGGCAAACATATGAAAATACAACTCTGCTTGTGGCGAAAGAAAAACAGGGTAAATTTAAAAGATTAATATTGAAAGAAAAATAAATTGTTTTGTATTAATTAACAATTAAAAAATATAAATATTATTTTTAACAATAAATTTTTGTAAATTCACAAATTAAATCAGCTGCTGTTTACATTTAGAGGTTATGTCATACGGAAATACATATGCACGTGTGATAGCAAAAATTATGAATCGTGTGTAAAAGACAATTTTGACAGACATGAGGAATTTCATATGGATAAAAAAAGTGACAGTACATATGTAAAAAACACTTCGTGTAATGGCACCTTTACATTTATTATAAATAAATTCACAGAGCGTTATTATTATCAGTAATTTTGGATTATTTAGTGCTAAAAGTGATTAAGAAAAACTAACTCACGTGCCCTTTCTGAAATTAACAATGAAGACATTTACGGTGTGAAATCCGTAGCTATATAGCGGATTTTGCTTGTGACACCTGTTCCGAACCAGCATCTGAAAGTGAAAATGAGCAATTATGGAGTGGTGATGATTTCCTGCTGCTGGAATATGTGTCAGTTCAAACTAATAAAGGCAGAGATGGAACAACATGGAAATATGAACCTGAGAAGCAAAGTCGAACACCCCGACAAGAAATAGTAGATACGGTAGACAGTTTCAACCTATTTTTTAACGAACGTGTTTTAGAAATTATAGTGAATCGTACTAATTCTGAAGTCCAAAGAGTTTTACAAAATCAGTGGCGGCCGACAGACATGATCGAAATACAGGCATTTATAGGGCTCTTATTGACTGTAGGAGTCAATAAACAGCGAGGTGTTAATTTTATAGAGCCGATATTTGGAATTGCGATATTGCGGAAAAAATAGATTTGCGTTCTTACTACGGTTCTGGCGGTTCGTTGATAAAAATACAAGATCTCTAAGAAAATCAAAAGACAAACTTCCACCTATTCGAGAGTTTGCCTGGAGAAAATCTGACAATTGATGGACAGCTGGTAACTTTTCGAGGACGAGTACTATTCAAACAGTATCTACCCAGCAAACATGACAAGTACGGTAGATCTGTGACAGCGAAACAAATTATCCTATATTTGGTGTACCATATCTAGAAAAAGGAGGACAAAGTAGAGCGGAAGCAATAGAAACGTTAAATTTTCCAATTATTTCACAAGAATTGAAGTTGCAAAAAACTTATCACAAAATGGTCTCACAACAGTTGGAACTATGAGAAAAAATATGGCTTGCATACCTCCACTTTTTCAACCCTGTAGAACTCGCGACGTGGAATCTAACTTCTTTGGTTTTTCGAATAATATAATATTGGCATCATATGTACCAAAAAGGAACCGAGTTGTTATTTTTTGTCTATGACGCATCATAGAAAAGAAATAGACACGAGCTATAAAAATAAATCTGAACTAAATTTATACTAGAACTCCACTAAGGGAGGTGTTGATACACTTGATCAAATGGTTCATGAGTATACAGATCAACGTTACACAAATAGTTGGTCTATTGTATTTTTTAAAAACATAATATAGGGTAATTTTTTAAGAGCTATAGGAAAGTTTTCAAAAAAAACTCATAAAATTCAGAAAAATGCATGAAATCTTTATTTAAATCGATAGTACGGTCCATATAATTTAATGTTTGTAGATTATTTCATGCAAATGTTGACCGTGACTGCGCCTCAAATGGTCCATCCGCTTAGTCCAATTTTGGCATACTCTCCCCAACATTTCGGCCGGTATCTCACGAATAAATGCTTCAATGTTGTCTTCCAATGCGTCAATTGAAGCGGGATTGTCTGTATAAACATGAGCTTTAACATTGCCCCACAAAAAATAGTCTAAAGGCGTTAAATCGCACGATATAGGCGGCCAATTGACCGGTCCCGAACGTGAAATAAAATGTTCACCGAACTCGCCTCTCAATAAGTCCATTGTTGCGCGTGCTATGTGGCATGTGGCACCGTCCTGTTGAATCCACATGTCATGCAAGTCAAGCTCTTGCATTTTGGGCAAAACTTTCCACGTTGCTGAGTAACAGAGGCCCAATTGCTGCGAACGGCGACGAATCGATAACTGATAGTCATCATTAACACTGGCCGATACAGCTGCGATATTTTCTTCAGTTCGCAATCTACGTAAGCGTGTTGGTGGTTTAATGTCCAACAATGTAAATTTGGTGCGAAATTTAGTCACAATGGCCGGAATAGCCGCTTCAGTGGGTCGATTAAACTGACCATAAAATGGAAGAAGCGCGCGATGAACTTTCTTAACAGAGCACGTATTTTGATAATAAAATTCAATAACTTGCAAGCGTTGTTCGTTTGTAAGACGATTCATGGTTAAATTATAGACCAAACTGAAAATGTGTGACAATGAAACAAAACACGAAACGTGCGTCAGCTGTTTAAACCAGTGTTGCCAAAAAGATAATAGCTAAAAAATCACCCTTTATATGTTGTTGGAGTCGTATCGTTAATTATATGGAAAATATTATATCCTAATTGGAACCAACGTAAAAAGAATATGTAAAGGAAACTGTGTTCAAATCATCTGATACTGACATCGGTCAAAGATCTGCTCAATCACCTCAACCTGATGCGAAAAGAAAGAAGTGTTGTCACATTTGCCCCTCAAAAAATTTAGAATTTCTAAACAGTGCTGCGATAAATGCAACCGGAATGTTTGTTCTGAACGCTTTGTAAAAAGGCTTATTAGTAATGCTTACCTAAACAAGTAAGAAAATTATAGTCGGTCTAGACTGACCATACGATACCCCATACCATGCGTTTAGAGACCCTATCTCTTAGACCCAACTATCTGGATATAGAAAATAGGCATAAGCCAAATTGGATTTTTATTAATTTTTTCGGCTGCAGATATGAAAAAGTTCATATCGGATGCTATATCTATATGGGGACTAGGCCCAAAAATGGACCGATCCTGACCATGTTTGTCCTTTAAATGTTAATGAGCCACAAAATGTAAATATGTGTGCGCGAGGCATTTGTGGATAGTTAATTTCTTCATTGCATTCGCTGGATTCTATTGGTCAGCTACGTTACAAAAACTTACTGGGTGGTTAAGGGTTAAGAGCCAATAAATTAGAATTGCAATTATTATCTATAACTTATTTAGGTGTCTTATTAAGTTATCGGAGTTACTTAAATTCAGTTAGCGATTTGAATTTTAAATAAAAATGCTTTACAGAAAAAATGACTTTGAAAAAATATTATTTTAAATATTATTATTTATTAATTGTATTTATTTTTTTAATTTAGCAGCACAGCCAAATTCTAATATTAAGTGAAAGAAGACAAGAAAAAAATTATATGCGACTTAGTCCAACTATGCGACAACCTTTACTATTAGATTCAAGTTTGCTGAATTCACAATTCGATATAGGAAATAAGAATAAATCAAGTCTTGGTAACATTGTTCTTTGCTTTTTTATGCAAACAAAATTGAAGAACTACCTCTGAAATAATTTTGTTTTTCGACAGATTTAAATAAATATCAGAAAGAAACTTCATATGGAAACTGTGACTGAAAGTGGTCCTATAGGATCGATTTTTGCACTACTTATGATATCTATAAAATAATCTGGATTTTACAATTATTGTAGTCGATATTATAGGTGTTATTTGTGTGGGTGCTAGGTTTAACCATGGACCAAGTTTGACCCATTTCAATAGCCACAAATTGCTAAAACCAACTCAGAAATTAAAATAAAAGGTGATTTTAGGTCAAATATTTTGGGTAGATACAAAAATAAGCACAAGTATATTATATACAGTCCAGAGTGAAAAACTGTACAGATTGTGTAGAATGTCATATATTTTATACCCTCCTCAAAATGACCAAAAAATTGCAATTCATCATACGTATATATAAAAAAAATAGAGGTTCTATTCAGAATAAAATATTACTATGACAATAATATATACATTTGAGCATCTTGTTGCTTATATTGTTATACTCTATACCACTCTTCGGTTAGGGAACGATTTTGTGCTTGTGTTTGTAACTTCTAGAAATAATTGACCACGACCCACATTTATTGATACTGATCTTTGTAGGTCGATTTAATGATGTCTGTCCATTTGTCTGTGTGTCCCTGTAAGTTTTGTAATCAAACTGTAGGTCGTCAATATAAATATATTTGACGGAATTTGCGAATTTGGGATATGGGATAGGAATTTGTATGGTTCTATGCCCCAAAAATATCCTACAGATTTTCATACTGATATTGCTGAAATTTTCGTTTTGTGTGTTTATTTCACCCAGTGACCATAGCAGCTTCTCGCTCTTTACTTATGTCTATCAAAACACAAAATATTGCATAAATTTTTCTCAAATTCCGTTTTTTGTGCGTCCATTGCTGGATCCAATCCCAAAGTTTAAATAGTCTTCAATATAAACTTTTTCTAAATTGATGGCCATGCACAATGCTATCTAATTTTGGTTAAAGGTTATTTTCTTTATGTAATTATAACTTCAACCAAGTCTAATTTAAGACCGTTTCCGAAATTCCTGGTATAGGGTAGAGAATAGTCCTCCTCATCCATCTATAACTTTCTTACTTGTGTTGTATTACATATGACCACTACTTGCAATAATAATGGTTACAATGTGGAAACAATGATTATGTATATTTTCTTTTAAAGTACACGTAAAAAGGAAATACATCCTTTATGTGCACTTTTGTATTCGGTTAGAACAAAAGCATATTTATATTATTGCAATATGATTTCAAAGTTACATAACACTAATATAGTCCTTTTGTCTTGACGTATTATATCTGTTTAAATTGAACTCAATGCCAAAATTTTCTTAGAACGGAAAAGCTGTTAGTGCAAATACCCAACTATAGTTGCATAAATATCGACGTTTAAAATATTTTATCTTTTTTTTAGATAATTTGAAAATTAGAAGCAGTAACACCGTATTCTGTCTTTATTTAATATTAATAATCTTTTACTTCTTTAAAAAAGCGAAAAAGCCCTTTTTAAGCAAATCTACTTAAAAAGTACTTCTGAGGAAAAGACAATTTTTTGAAAGAGAATATTTTTTAAGAAAATTAAGCCTTTTAAGTTAAGGAACTTTTTAAGAAGCCGTACTTTTTAATGGTAATTTTTAAGAAAATACCTTAAAGAAAGTTAATTTTTTTTAGAAAATGTAGTTTCTTGTATTTTTTTAAGAGGACGTCGTTTCTCAAGAAAACATACTGTCTTAAGAGAAGTTTTTTTTAAAGAAGCTACTTCTTTTAGAAAAGGTACTTTATTAGGAAAAGTTACCAAAAGATACTTTTTTAGGAAAAGTTACCTTATTAAGAAAGGTCTTTTTCGTAGAAACGATACTCTATTGAGGAAAGTACCTATTTAACAACAGGTATTTTTTTAGAAAACGTACTTTTTGAGATGACGTACTTTTTTAACAGGAGGTATTTTTTTAAGAAAAAGTATTTTTTTAAGAAAAAGTAATTTTTTAAGAAAAAGTAATTTTTTAAGTAGTCCTACTTTTTGAATGCAAAGTATTTTTTTAACAAAATTTAATTTTTTATGAAATGCTATTTTTTCAAGAAAAAGTAATTTTTAAGAACACGATTTTTTTTTAATAAAATATTTTCTTATAAAAAATTACTTTTTTTAACAAAAAATATTTTTTAAATAAAAATTAATTATTTTAGTAGTAATGCTTTTCTAATACAAGATATTTTTTAAGAACATGTACTTTTTTAAGAAAAGTATTTTTTTTAAGAAAACGCAATTTTTGAGAAAACGTAATTTTTTTGGGAAAAGGAACTATTTTATGGAAAGGAACTTGAAAATGATATATATGTACAAAGTAAATACTATGCATATGAGACACTACAGTACTTTTCTATGAAAGGTACTATTTTACGAAAAGGTGATTTTTTAAGAAAAGTTACTATTTTTAGAAAAAGCAATGTTAAGGCAAAGACCCGTTTGTCTTGGTTAACTTAGTTTGATGAGAGGATAACTTGGTGTTAAAGCGAATTATTGGGTATGTTTTAAGGCGAATTATCCAAGTTGTACACCAGGATAATATTATTACCAATTTTGTTTGAAGTTACCCAAGTGGTACACAAGGATAACGTTGATAACAAGAAAGAGTAGATGTTGCTTTGTTGATTGACAAAATGTTAATCACAATTTATTGACCAAAATTCTGGTATTTAAACCTTTTACAAAAATTAGTACGTATATAAATTAAATCAAATAAATAAAATAAAAGAAAATAACAACAAAAAAGACGAGCATAAAAAAGGCGACAAATAATGTGTATACCAAACATCGGTCATTATTTTCCCATCGGTAGTCAATACAGCAAATATTAATTTCATAGCTGCGGCTGCGAATTCATATCGGCACGCGTAACGTTTATTGGCTTCGTTTGAGCCATGAATTTGCAGATGCAGTAGTTCTCACTTTTTGCCTGACAATACCATGGGAAATGAATATAAGAAATTTGAGTTTTTAATTCTATAAAGATTGTTTTTATTTTGTTATAAAAAAATAAAAAGAATTAACAAGCAATACAGTGGCCGCCCAATGCTGAAAAATTCGTATTGTCGGACTACAGTTTTTCCCTCCTTTTATATAAAATAAAACACATGCAGATAGTTTAAATTAAACTAGCAGATTTCAGCCCTCGAAATTCAAGTGCAAATTCTAGAAAATTTTATTTTTTCATTCAATAAAGACTCTAAAGGTATGCTTCACAATTCAACTTAGCAAATTTAAACGATCATAAATCTGGATAAAAGCTAAAAAGAAATACCTTTTAAATTATAAATTTTTTGTCAAAATCGGGGTAAAACTGTGAAACTTACATCGGTCGCAAGAAATCGCCTTGCCTATTAATATAATAGATTAGTTCTTTTATTTGAAAAAAAATAGAAAGATGACGCAGTTTTTCGCCATCTGGTAGCGCTGAAAGGGAAACATCATCATCATCATCAAAACCGCTGGTACTTAAACATTTTTCCAGCATTTTTAACAAATCAACACAGAGTGTTTTCAATGCAACCAAAGGTATTGCTTCAAACAAATCTGTTTTTTTTACAGATGTTTCAATATCTTCAGATAAGCAGGTAATTCTCGATAGCAAGCGGCATATACTTAACTTTTGTTACGAAGACATCTCGTATTTTGGGCTTTTCAATCACAAGAGGTTTAATCTTCTTTGTCCAGCTTTTGAACAAATTAAAAAATTAAGAAAATTTTATTCGGTCTATACCGACTATACGATACCCTATACCATAGTTTAGAGACCCTATCCCTTCGGTCCAACTAATTCGATATAGAAAATTAACATAAACCAAATTTGAGTGGCATTGTAATTAATTTTTTTGGCTGCAGATATGAAAAAGTTCATATCGGATGCTATATTTATATGGGGATTAGGTCGAAAAATGGACTGATCCTGCCCATATTTGGTAAAGTCATTTATATTTGAAAACAAGTGACACAATTATAGTCGGTCTAGACCGACCACACGATACCCTATACCATTGGTTTAGAGACCCTATCTCTTAGGCCCAACTAATTGGATATATTTAGAAAATAAGCATAAACCAATTTTGAGTGGGATTTTTATTAATTTTTTTGGCTGCAGATATGAAAAATTTCATATCGGATCCTATGTCTATATCGGCACTAGGTCCAAAAATGGACCGATCCTGACCATGGTTGGTAAAGTCTCTTGTATTTTGCGAAAGTATACACAGAAAAAATTTGAGATGAATCAGTGCAATATTTTTGTTTTTTGATAAATTTAAGTGAAGGTCGGGAAGCAGCTCTATTTGGGGTCTATGACTAAGAGTTGTCTCAGGTATCATTTTTAGACTACTCATCAAAAAACGCATACAAACCCAATTTGATTAAGATTTATTAGGACAATTTGGATCTTGTTGCAATTTATGTCGATTTTATAGGGGTCATTTGTATGGGGGCTAGGTCTGAACATGGACCGATTCTCACCAATTTGATCCCATAGCCGGTGGAAGCTTATGAACTAAATTTCATCAAAATATATTCATATTTGCGACCTGCAGTTTGATTACAAAGTTTACATGGACACACAGACGGACGGACGGACGGACGGACGGACGGACGGACGGACATTGTTAAATCAACTCAGAAAGTGATTCTGATTCCATCGTTATAATTAAAGATGGGTCTAGGTCAAATATTTTTGGTTGTTACAAACAGCAGCACAAAGTCATTATACCCAAACCACATAGTGGTATAGGGTATAAAAAGTACTTTTTAAGAAAAGTTACTTTTTCTGCAGAAAGCTACTTTCCAAAGAAATGTACTTTTTAAAGAAAATCAATTTCTTAGAAGAGGTGCTTTTTATTAAAAAGCCCTTTTTTATTAACGGTACTTTGTTAAGAAAATAAATTTCTAAAAATATATACCTTTTAACATAAGATTCTTTTTTCGAAAATTTTTTTTAAGAAATTCTGCTTAAGGCCCATTTACACGATATCACTCAGTCGTATGATTTTTCACAATAACAATCATCGGACTGTCATAAAATCGTACCGAAATTATTTCTGCATACTTAAGCCATTGGTGTACATTACACTTATGAAAACAGCTGTTTAGAATAACAAGCAAATTTATTTTGAAATTTATATTTTATTTGCACTTTCTTTGTTTTTGTTTACCTCTTTTATAATATTACCAAAAAAACAACTCTGATGAAAATGGCGAGTTTGTAGAAATGTTTTTAAACCATAGAACTTCGAAAATTAAATCCTAGAGACTGTCAATTTCATAACATAAGCTTTTTACATGATAATACTTTTTCATAATACTCGACTTTTTGACTGGTCGTAGCACAAAGTGTGATAGTGTAAACTGGCTTTTAAGAACTACTTTCCAAGAAAAGGTACTTTTTTGAAGAAAATTATTTTTTTAGAAAATGTATTTTTCGATAACTACACGATATAAAAACAAATTTTGCACTTTGACTATTTGAGATGAACAGCATAATGGTCTTTTTCATAGTGGGATATATTTAAATTTTTTGTAACCAAAGTAATTTTTGTCCCTAACCAATAATTACAGATTTAAAAGCACTTTTCCTTTCATGAACAACTGAAAACGGAACTAAAAACTACAACGCATATTTGCTACCTTACTTAGGATATTTGAGTGTTTGTGTTGGTTTTATGTTTCTCTAGTACTTGACATTATTGTCAAAATATATTCATTTTGAGGTTTATGTTGGGTGTATGTATACATGCCTTTTGTTATTATAAAAAAGGTAAGGTTTTCTATTAAAGACAGCAGGTGTTCCGAAATGTTAACTAAATTTCAAACAGCCATAACGAAGTGTACCTAACAGTCAAGCGTTGAGTGAAATTTTGCAATGTACTTGTTAAAAACATTCAAACATGTTATTAAACCACTCCTGTATAAGGCAGAGGAAACACAAGAGTTTGTCAATCCGATTGTAATGCAACCTCTAAAGGAGCTGGACTTTTCCAAAGTAAATACAGCATAGACTCGTTAAACGAGTCAATATTGTATTAATACTTACAACATTAGATCCACATAAGACTTAATAATCGGAACTTGTTATTGTTCTGCTAGTTGGTTGCAAGTCACCTAACGTGCCTGCTATTTATATAAATACTTAAACGTACGTTTAACCAAAAAAGCTGAAAAACTAAAATCAGTTGTATCGCAAAGTACCATACGGTCTACGTGATAAGGGTACAGTATAATTTTATTAAACTAAATATTGATCATAGAGTCAGTAAGTCAGAAATGAGAGTAAACATATAGTCACTACAAACTAAAACCGAAAACCATGGTAGAATATTTTTTGTTCCTTAACTGTAATCCAGAATTTCAAGTAATACGGTAGGTAAAGTTTTAAAGCTTCACTAAAAGGATAAAAACTATATTTTAAATAAGACATTATAAATTACTTCGGATAATTTTCTGTTTACAAACCTGAAAAAAAATGGTGGAGTCTGCGGTTGATGGCCATTTTAAGGAACTAAACAGTTATTACTATAAAAGGGTATCGAATCAATTGAATGCTGTTAGGAAAAGTCTATCAAACTAGAAGCAGAATATGTTGAGAAATAAAGAAAATTTTTCACAATTTTGTTGTTTCCTCTTGTCATGTTAGGTTCCTCTGTGACCGGCCTCGTAACGTATGCATCATAAATATCCTTATAGTTTTGTTTCACATGGAAAAGTTTTTATATGGTTGCCAATCCTAATTAATCTCCTTTCCAAGCTGATTGAAAAATTATAAATAGGTTTTAACATTAAGGAGGTTAGAAATTCCTTAGTGGAGGAAGTAATCCAAAAATGTTTTTTTTTTACAATAACTTCGAAATTTAAGGGTATCGCAAAATTTTTAAATACGGTTTTGTGTTGTGCTTAACCAGCACTGCACCGTAGCATTGTGTCATTTAGAAAATTAGCATAACCACAAAGTGGGGTATGGTATTAATATGTACTATTCTATCAAAAGTATTTCGATTAACATCTTATTACTAAGAAAAGAAGAGAAAGTGAAAAGTCAAAGGAAGTTCGATAAAGCGGCATCAAATGGGACTAAACGTCATGCTATGTGTAACATTCTTACCCAAAAATAATACAATTTCAATTACACTAAAAAACAGAAAAAACCTCATCTGGATATAAAAAACTTTTGTACGCTGAAGAGAAATCTTTTCTTTTTGCCGTTTTTGATATATAGCGGTTTGTATATTTTTGTTGCCTTTTGTCTTATTTGTTTAATTTTTCGGAGCTGGATCATAAAATAATAAAACTTATTTAGATATTCATAATCTACACAAAGTTAGCGTTGTCATTCTTTTTAAACTTTTTTTTTTTTTGTAGCATGTACAAAATTAGCATGTGAAAAATTAATGAATAATTTTGAGTTGTTTTTAAATATGTCAAGATATTTTTATCGGACTTAAAATAACCAGATTTGGATTACGCATAGCTAATCCTATGAGTAAAAGTCAGGTTCCATAAAAAGTTTAAAATTGTTGAGTAGTGTCAGCAGATATAGTAATAGCGATTGAAGAATTGCTTGTCAATTATATCTAGACAACATATTAATCATTAAACGCATTTTGGTTAACAAAGCTCTTATAAGGATTTCATAAAATATTAATTAAAATATCTTATAATTCGCCTTTAATATATTTTCATCTCCAGGAAGAGGTTGTCCTTTGCGTTTTTTTTTTTTATAAATATACAAAAAATTACTTTCTTGTACTGAAATACCATAATGTTCTTTTGATTAATGTAATTAAATACATTCTTCATTTTTGTAATGTTATATAATTGTATATAAGGGCTATAACTTTAAATATTTTCGGAAATATCATAAAAGCTCTGCAATACAATTCATTTTTTTTCGCAAATTTTAAGAAAACCTACAAATAAAACGCAATGAAATTTCCAATAAAAATTTTAATTTGTATTATTTTTTATTCAGCGAAAAAAACGGAAAATGTTTTTTCTCTTATTGGAGTCGCTATTTCCATAGATATAAAAAAAACAATATCACGTGGTGCTAGGACCGAAATTTAGTTATATCCCTAGTGGACGAGTATACTGTATAAAAATTTTTTTCTTCAACATGTAACAATTTAATTTTGTTTTTCTTATGTTATTTCCATCTGTACAACTTTAAACATTTCAAGAGTTGCGTTTTTTTTCTTTAATGTTAGATGTTAAGCTTCCGTTTTTGAGGAACAAATCTTCTAAACTTCAAGTGATTTGAATAAAATGTGCTTGTGTATCTATGTGTTTGCTTAAAGTGGGTGGTCGAAGTGTGTTGTAAGTGTGTGTTTTTAAATGTGGGAGTTTTTACGCAATCATATTTCTTGTCATGTTGTAGATGTTTTACTTTTTCTATGTTTCCGTTTCTGCTTTTTTACTTAAATGTGTTTTGTTGTTATGATTACATATTTTCTTAAATTCATTTTACCAGTCAAGCTTATAATTCATATCGTTAAGATATTAAAATAATAACAATAATATAATACATAACGTCCATAAACTTGTAGTGAAGGTCTCCTCTAGATCCTAACCAATTTTTTTTTATTTACGAAAAGATTTTATATTTTATATTGGCATAACTCATCAGTGTCTTACTGCTATAAAATTGTTTATGATTAATATTTTAGTTCAACAAATTATCATATGTGCGCTTAAGTTTTAATATCTTGTGGCTAGGAACTTGAAAATTCGAATACTGGTTTTCCTACCATAAAAAGTAGAATGTGTGTTTTCTATAAAAAGCACCTTCCTCTTTTAAAGAAGTATATTTTCTTATATCAAAAACATTTTTTTAAAAAGTCACCTTTTCTCATACAGTGAAATTTTGTATAAAAAGTACGCATTTCTAAAAAACTACAAAAAGTAAATTTTTACATACATATACATAAGTACTTTTTCCAAAAAAAGTTTATTTTCTTAAAATAGTACGTATTATAAAAATTAAAATTTTTTAAAAAGTACTTTTATTAAAAACGCACTTTTTCGTAACATATAAAATAGCAAATGACAATGGCCATAAGGACTTATACATAACTAAAGTCAAAAATGAAATCAGCTGATTTAGCACTAAATACTTAGAAAGACTTAGTAATTACTCCAACGCACTTGCAATTAGTTTATTGAACGATTATGACGAAGTTGAAAGACTTAAAAGATTTCACGTTCTTGACTTACCATTTTTAAAATAAAAACTGTATATTTATATGGGGGATTTCATGGCAAGTGCACCAACATTTAAAACCGATGTCTTCCGATCGGGATGAACTTTGCACCAAGGTTAGTCCTATTGGATAGTAGTTTAGACATAATTTTTCAAGAAGATCGGTCCTGATCTCTCCGAGTTAGAGGGGATCAAAATTTGACATTTCGGACAAACAGGTGTTTTTTCTCATCCATGTAACTTATTACCTATTGTTCTTAGAAAATTTTCTCCCAAAGAGTTTAGATAGCTATTTCTTCAATATTTCGGAAAAAAATACTTTAAAAAAAAAATTTTAGACTTTTTTTTTGCTAAATTAAAGCATTTTTTGCCTTTTTTTTTCATAAAAAGCTTAGGATTTTTCATTTAAGGGCTTTTTGGTCGCTTAGTGGGATGGTAGTGGGATAGCTATCAAAATAAATGTTTTGTAACTCAAGACAACGGTTTTTCAATTTTATACAAATGCACTATTTTTAATTTTTTCCTATTTGTGTGTAAAACCTTACAAATAAAACTTTATACTGAGAAACTAGACAAACTAAACTTTCCGAAGGTATGTAACATACCTTCATAACATAACAGAAGAGAATGGTTATCTGTAACCTGAAAGAGTTATTTTCAATATTTCAATCTGAACACGAGGATGTTAGAATTGGCTTCACGAAATTAACCCAAATGAGGCCAAAACATTGCGTTTTGGCAGAAAGCAGCGGAACTCACACAGTATGCGTTTGAATTTACCATGAAAATGTTAAACTGATGTTGAAGGAAATCAACTTAAAGTATTTAACAGATGATTCGGCAGAAGATTTACACGATTACCGCGATTGCCTTAAATTGACTATGTGTCCTAATGCAACAACATCTTGATACTTAGGTGAATGTACCAATTGCCCGAAAACCACATTCATCAAAGAAAATTTCAAATTCAAATGCAAATTTCATTCCGATCGGAAGACATCGGTTTCAAAAGTTGGTGCACTTGACATGAAAGCCCCCATATATAAAATTCATTTTCTGTTTATTTGTTTACTAGATGTAACCCGGTGTGCTTCGCTACACCCTCCCCCAACCCCGCCCTTCCGAAATGTTATGAAACGGCTCACGCAAAGTCCCAAGGCTCTCACTACCACAGTTATTCAAATATATCACATTTAATATTAAGTTTGTAAAGGGTGCCATGCGCATTTGTCCAATCCCGCCCACTTTTTTGTCTGACTACTCACGTTAATAATAGATAATCTGAGATAAATTTTCAAAGCTCTCTCTATCATAGTACTTAATATATATGATATTAAAAATTTACTTTGTATGGGAGGTGCCACGTCCACTAAAAATATTTAAAAAAAATACAGCCTGTAGCACTTCCGATATTCGCAGTAAGAACCAGTTACAATTTCAGGAAGATCAGATAAGTTGTTACGGAGATTACCTCCTACAAACAAACAAACACATTACCTCTTTATTATGCTAAGTATAGATCATTAATATAGATTCATTTATTTTGATACTTGCTGATATAAAATGTTTTTTTGTTTTTTTTAATTCGGTACAACAATTATCAGATTTTTCGGCGTTCCTGCCCTGGAGGTACATGTAGCTGCCCATGAGAAGAACATGGATTTTCCAAATTAGATCTGGCACCACTCAACTACTGGGTTTGAACTTAAAATATCACTTGGCAATTTTTATTTTTTAGCGATTTTTGATTTTGCCCATTTTTCATTTTGAAGATTTTTGTTTTTGGGCGATTTATTTTTCGCGATTTTTGGGTTTGGCGATTTTTGATTTTGACGATATATTTTCCACGACAAATCACATTGATAAGTAATGTACTTGTCAAAAGACTGTTGCTTTCGTAGTACATCATATTTTTGATATAGGAGGTGCCACGCCCACTTATCCCATCCCGCCCAATTTTTATTGGACTACTCACATTATTATCTGATGGACTCGTGCAAAATGTCGAGCCTTTCCCAATTATATGATATTAGATATCTACTTTACATGGGCGGTGCTACGCCCAATGCTACGAACCTATGGGCTCACGCAAAGCCACAAAGCTCTCTCTTTTACAGTACTCCAAATATATGACATTAAATATTTACTTTGCATGGGGAGTTCCACGCCCATTGTTGTGAACCAGTCAATTTTTTATCTGACTACTCATATTAAGATCTGATGGTGTCTTGCTAAGTGCCAAAGCTTCCCTCTTTTAGTAAACCAGTTATATGATATCATATATTTACTTTGTATAGGCGGTGCCACGCCCACTGCTCCGATCGCGCCCATTTGTTGTCTAACTAATCATATGAATAATTTATGGGTTTACACAAAGTCCCAAGACTCTCACTATAACAGTACTCCAGATATATGGCATTATATATTTTATTTATATGGCAGGTACCACGCCTATTGGTCCGATACTGCCCATTTTTTGTCCGACTGCTCACATTAATAATAGGTGACATCAGACAAATTTGAAAAACTCTCTCTATCATAGTACTCGAAATATATAACATTGAATTATTACTTGTATGGGAGGTACCACGCCCATTTCTCCGATCCGGCCTATTTCCGGCGTGGATACTAATATTAACAATGGGTGACCTCACACAAATTTGCAAAGCTCTCCCTATCATAGTACTCAATATATGTATATGATATTAAAAATTTACTTTGTGTGGGGGTGCCACGCCCACTAAAAATATTAAAAAAAAATATAGCCTATAGCACTTCCCATATCCGCAGTAAGACTCTGTGAAAATTTCAGGAAGATCAGATGGCTAGTTACGGAGATTACCCCCTACAAACAAACAAACAAACAAACAAACACACATTACCTCTTTATTATATTAGTATAGATTTGTTTGTTTGACCGCTATACAAATTTTTATTTTTCAACTGATTTCTCACTATATGCCTCTTACTGGCCATGCCTACCTTTGCGCCCACTTTTTCTATATAAATCATTTTCTGTGTTTTGGTAATTTTTTCGCTATACACATTTTTATTTTTCAACGTATTTCTCTGAAATTTGATAGGCACGATCTCTGTACTCCAGCGAAGGTCACCGTATGCTTTTTGCCGGCCACGCCTACTTTTACGTCCATTTTTTCTATATAATTAATTTTCTGTTTTTCAACGGCTTTCTCCGAAATTTAGTACATACTCCAGGGAAGGTCACCGTATGCTTTTTGCCGGCCACGCCTACGTTTGCGCCCACTTTTTATATAAAATTAATTTTCTGTTATTTGGTATATATCTTCGCTAGACAAATTTTTCCACGCATTTCTCTGAAATTTGGTGCACACAGAAATAACTACACGATGAACAAATTCCCCAAATTTAAAAAAGGTCCCCAAAAGATATGCAAAAATTTTCCCAATTTTTCTAAAAACTAAATGAAAAATTGAACTTACTCCCCAAATGCATTTTTAAATTTTTACAAATTTTTATTTAAAAATTTTTGTTAAATACTTATTTAAGTGAAAATATTCATACTGCTCTCAATATCTGTCCTGCTATAAACGCATTTTAAATCTGCATTTTTCAATAGCATCATTTCGGTGCGCGGACGCGATCACGGAACATAGCTCAGCTAAAATGTCGCAATAATCAGAAAAATATATTTTGGTGATTAAAATAAGTTGACGACAAAAGCGCGGAAGCACGGGTGCAGCTTCTAAAAGCGCGGACCCGCACGCGACACACTAACGAAACCCAACTCAGTGAAAAGTCTTTTGATAAATTTCATTGAAGTATGTGCAATAATTACCTGTTGATCCAAATAAGCCAGACATATAGTATAAGCAGTTGCTTAAAAAACCTTGTGGCACAATTTTAAATGTCAATTTTTGAAACTTCAATAAATTTGACGTCTCTGCTCAATGATGATCACTTATTGGCTGAATTAATTAAATTTTTAAAAGTTGTGATTCCTTTAATTTGCAAACGATTCCATCATGTTTGATGTTAACAAAATAAATAAACTAAAAAAAAAAACTTAAATCGGTTTCGCAGCTTATTTGTGAAGCATTTTTTGCTATAGCGTCTTATAAAATAAATTCTGATTTGAAAAATTAAAAAATTTAAAATTGAAATAAAAAAAGAATTTACTCCCCAAAAACGTACAAATTTTTGGGTAGGAGGTTCATTTTTTTGGGGAATTTGATCATTGCGGACTAAGTATTCTGCACCTGGTAAGCATAGTGAACCTTTTTTCAAGCCAAAGGCCTTTGGATCCCGGGCAAGACCAGGTAAAACAGCTAGTAGGTAAATAAAAATTTTGTAAGTATATATCTATACTAATACTAGCAGATTCCAGCTCTCGAAGTTCGAGTGCAAATTCTAGGAAATTTTATTTTTTCATTTAATAAAGACCCTAAAGGTGTGCTTCACAATTCAACTCATTTTAAATGACGAAAACAAACTCAACACATTAACATATTTAATAAACATGCACATAGCATTGTATAATTTTATGTATGTGTTAGTATCAACTTTAAACGATCATAGCTCCAAAAAAATATTCCACACGATGAAAATCTGTAAATCTTAGTAACAGCTAAAAAGAAATACCTTTCAAAGAATAAATTTATTGTCAAAATCGGGGTAAAACTGTGAAACTTGCATCGGTCACAAGAAATCGCCTTGCCTATTTATATTATAGATAATAAAAGGTAATTTGTGTTTCTTTGTTTCTAGCAGGTAATCTCCATAACTGCTCATCAGATTTTAAACGGTCCTTACGGATGGACATAGGCTATAAATTGTATTGATATCTTTAGTGGGCATGGACACTCCCTTATAAAGTATACTTTTAATATCATATATATTAAGTACTTACTATGACAGAGAGAGCTTTAAAAATTTGTCTGAGGTTATCTATTAGCAATGTAATCGGACGAAGAATTCACGGTATCGAAGCAATGGGCGTGGTACCTACCACAAAAATTAAGTATTAAATATCATATATCTGAAGTAAAGTTATAGTGAGAATCTTGGAACTGTGCGTGAGCCAATAAGTTACTCATGTGAGTGGTCCGATAAAAATTGGACAGGATCGGATAAGTCGGCGTGACATCTCCTATACAAAAAAAAATATGCAGTACTACGAAAGCAACAGTTATGCAACTTTACCAAAATCAAAAATCACTAAAATGAAAAATTGCCAAATGATATTCTAAATTCCAGGCCAATAGTTAAGTGTTGCCAGATTTAATTTGCAAAATCCATATTCTTCTCATTGGCTGCAGAGTAGGAACGCCGACAAATTTGATAATTGTTGGGCCTAATGAAAAACAGAAAATATATCAGCAATCATTGAAATACAAACTATAAAATAAATTAAATAAAATAATTTAATTGCACAATACAAACTTCATGCGAAAATTGATTGTGAATTAAAACATGTCAATACGTGTCGGTAAGTCATAGCGAAACGTGACAGGGCATACTAGTAAATATATATAAATATAACATAATAAATATACGTAAGTAATTTAGTTATTTATAGTGTACATTTTCAGTATGTATGTATGAATGTTTTAACCTCATTGGAGATTAAAACTCATGCAATGATTTAATTGCTATAATCTGTTTATCATTGTAAAATAGATTGGAAATAAATTAATGAAAAAAAATAAGTATATAAAATTGGTTCATAGAAAAGTAAATTTTCTTTAAAAAGTTAATTTTTCTAAAAACTTCATTTGAAAAGTTCATTTGTAGAAACGTTCCTTTGTTAAAATGTACCTTCCCTTAAAAATGGCCATTTTCTTATTAAAGGACCTTTTTCTAAAAAGTACTTATTTTAAGAATTACAATTCCTTAAGAATTTAATATTTAAAATAAGCTCCTTTTTTTAATAAGTACCGTTTCTTGAAAAAATGCCCTTTCTTAACTAGGCTTATTTTCTAATCGAATTTCCTTTTCCTAAAAAATTTCGTTAACCCAAAGGTTTATCATTTTACCAATAGATGTACGTTAATATTTCCAATTGTTGTTCAATTATTATATTAAAACAATGTAAATTATTTGTTGCAATACTTTTAGGAATTATCTTTACTATAATATAATACAATAAAGTGGTAATGACTGTTTTTTTTTTACTTGTTTGTTTGTTATTAGAAGGTAATCTCCGAAGCTACTCATCTAATCTTCCTAAAACTTTAACAAACAGCCGATATGGGAAGTGATATAGGCTATAGTATTTTTAATATTTTTAGTGAGCGTGGCACCTCCCATACAAAGTAAATTTTCAAGATCATATATCTCGAGTACAATGATAGACACAGCTCTGCAGATTAATATGGGGTTACCTATTATTAATGTTAGTAGCTACGCCGGAGATGGGCAGGATCGGATAGGTGGGCATGGTACCTCCTATAAAAAGTAATTACTCAATATCATATATCTCGAATACTATGACTGAGACAGCTTTGCAAATTTGTCTTAGGTCAACTATTATTAACGTGAGTAGTCAGAAAAAAAAATGAGCGAGATCGGAAAAAGGGGCGTGGAAACCACCACCACCGTAATAGTGAGTGGCTTGGGACTTTGCGTGAGCCCTTTCATTACGATGCAGGAGGGGGATGGCAGAGCACACCGGGTTGCAACTGGTATATTTATATAGGTTTTAATCTCTCCGTGACTCTGCGTGACTATTCGTGACTGTGCGTGACTACGTCAAAGTTAATGTTTTTCACGGCAAGTCTATCGACAAAGTTTCAGATCGATCGCATGAAGGTAAGTGAGGTTTTAGTCTCTCCGTGACTATGCCTGACTGTGCGTGACTACGTCAAAGTTAATCTTTTTTCACGGCAAGTCTATCGATCAAGTTTCAGATTGATCGGATAAGGGGAAATGGGTTTTAAAGCACTCCGTGTCTGTGTGTGATTACCCGAAAATTAATATGTAGTCACAAAAGCCTACGGCCAAGTTTCAGATCAATTGAATGAGGGGGAAATGGGTTGCCCTATGACAGACAGACAGACAGAAAGAAAGAGTTTAAAAAGAAGCTTTCTGAGCAAAGAATATATTCCTAGCAAAGTAAATTTTCTTTGAATGCACTTTTCTTAAAAACTACCTTTACTTTAAAAATACGTTTTTTGTATAAATATATATATATATATTTTTTTTTTATAAAAAAGACTTTTTCTTAAAATAATCTAACCCATAAAAACAAAGTTTTCGTTAAAACCCTTTCTTTGCTTATGCATATGAGTTTTGAATATCTCCGTGGCTGTGTGTGACTATCTAAAATTAATCTTTGGCCACAACAAGTCTATGGACAAAGTTTCAGATCCATTGCATAAGGGGAAGTGAGGTTTTAATCTATCCGTGACTGTGCGTGACTATGCCAAAGTTAATCTTTTTCACAGCCAGTCTATCGATCAAGTTTCAGATCGATCGGATAAGGGGAAATGGGTTTTAAATCACTCCGTGAGTACGCGTGACTGTGCGTGACTATGTCGAAGTTGATCTTTCTGTACAGCAAGTATATCGACAAAGTTTCAGATCTATCGGATGATGGCAAATAACATTTAGATCACTCCGTGGCTGTGCGTGACCATGCGTGACCGTGCGTGACTAAGTCAAAATTAATCTTTTTTCACAGCAAGTGTATGGACCAAGTTTCAGATTGATTGGATAAGGGAAATGGGTTTTAAAGCACTCCATGTCTGTGCGTGACTATGCGTGACTGTGCGTGACTATGCGTGACTGTGCGTGACTATGCGGGACTATGCTTGACTACCCCAAAATTAATCTATAGTCACAACAAGCCTATGGTCCAAGTTTCAGTTCAATTGGATGAGGGGAAATGGGGTTGCCCCATGGCAGACCGACAGACAGTCGGACAGTATGAGTTAAAAGAAAGAGTTTAAAAAAACCTTTCTGAGAAAAAAACATATTCTTAAAAAAGTAAATTTTCTTTGAATCGCACTTTTCTTAAAAACTACCTTTTCTTTAAAAATACCATTTTTGTACAAATAAATTTTTTTTTTAAAAGACCTTTTCTTAAAAAAAGAGTACCTTTTTGAAAAACATATTTTCTTCAAAAGTAACTTTACATCAAAAGAAAAATTTTTTGATGAAATAATGCTAAAATTATTAAAAGCAATTTAAGAATAGTATTGTTTACCCATATACTCATTGATATGTTATAGTGAGTAAGTAATTATTTTAAACCAAACAAATCTAAGAAAGATATAAATAACATCATACAGACCGACTGGCTTAGTAGTGACATTTTCTTAAACCATTTGAAATATTATTCCTAGGTAGAGAAATGTAATTTAAGTCCAGAATATCAATTAGGATTTTGTCACCAGACGGTACTTTAGAACAATGACATCGGATTGTTAACTATGTTACTCATGCCTTAGAAAATAAAAGATACGTTCTTAAGTATTTCTAGGTGTTATATGGGCTTTTGATCGGGTGTGCCATACAGGATTTTATATTTTAAATTTTAATAAAAAGTACTAACCACATCATACTTCTTATTAGATAATCGTTGTTTTTACGTTAAATACATTGATTAATTTTCAAACATACATAATACAACTGCTGGAGTGCCGCAAGGTAGCGTCCTTTTCTCTATACCCTATTTACATCTGATATGCCAGCCGTTGATAATGTACTAATAGCTACGTATGCGACTTAGAAGCTAATTCATGTAAAGACGATGATTCAACTATCACCCGTAATCCACTTGTTTACCTGGTATCGTGGATTAAAAAGTAGAACATCAAAGTAAATTCTAACAAATCAAATAATATGACGTTTCCTATGAGAAGAGGCAATTGTCCATCTATCTCAATTGCTGGTTGTGTTGCTCCTGAAAAAAAGATATATAAAATATGTCGAAATTCATATGAATAGACGGTTGACTTAGCAGCAATATATAAAAACAAATAAGATATACTAAATATAAATTTTAAACGTCTACACAGAATGATAATGCCTAAATTTAAACTTGATATTAACAACAAGATAAGAAGTTACAGAGCTATTCGCAAAACTATATAAATTCATGATATTTGGAGTATATAAGGCGGGCGTTATTAATTCCAGTATTGAAATCATTCAAAGGTTTCAGTCAAAAATGCTAAGTTTAACATTAAGTACTCCGTAGTACCTATTGAATAATACAAGACATAATGACCTAAATATCCCAACAGTAAACAAGTAAGAAAATTATAGTCGGTCTAGACCGACTATACGATACCCTATACCATGCGTTTAGAAACCCTATCTCTTAGGCCCCAGTTAGTTGGGCATTGAAAATAAGCAAAAACCAAATTTTAGTGGGATTTTTATTAATTTTTTTGGCTGCAGATATGAAAAAGTTCATATCGGATGCTATATCTATAAAGGGACTAAGTCCAAAAATGGACCGATCCTGATCATGTTTGGTAAAGTCTCTTGTATTTTACAAAAATATGTACAAACAAAATTTGAGAAGAATCAGTGCAATATTTTTGTTTTTTAATAGATTTAAGTGAAGATCGGGAAGCAGCTCTATATGGGGTCAAAGGGATCATTTTTGGACTACTCATTAGTGGATGTAATGAACGCATACAAACCCAATTTGAGTAAGATCTATATGACAATTTGGATCTTATGGCAATTTATGTCGATTTCATATGGGTAATTTGTATGGGGGCTAGGTCTGAACATGGACCGATTCACACCAATTTCAATAGCGTTCATCCCATGGCCGATAAAAGCTTATATTCCAAATTTCATCAAAATATATTCATATTTGCGACCTGCAGTTTGATTACAAGCTTTACATGGACACACAGACGGACGGACGGTCGGAAGGACGGACATTGTTAAATCAACTCAGAAAGTGATTCTGATTCGATCGGTATAATTAAAGATGGGTCTAGGTCAAATATTTTTGGTTGTTACAAACAGCAGCACAAAGTCATTATATCCAAACCACATAGTGGTATAGGGTATAAAAACGAAATCCGCTTGGAAAGGGTTGCGCATTCTTGATTTTCCGTATAAAATTTGAAAACGTTTACTAATACATATGTAAATAAAGGTTAATTAAATTGTTATTGTGCTTTACTAAATGTAAATCACATTTATTGTAGCATTTTTTGCAAAATTAATCAGAATTGTTTTATATCTATAATATTAATAGGCTAAGCGATTTCTGGTGATCGATGTTTTGTTCTACCGTTTTATCCCAATTTTGGCCAAACGTGTATTATTTGAGAGGTATTTCTTTTTAGCCGTTTTACAGATTTACAGATTTTTAAATTTGTTCCTCTATTTTAAGTAAATTATATTTAAAGTTGCTACTAACACATACATAAAATTATAGAATGCTATGTGTGTGTTTATTAAATTTGCTAATGCGTTTGTAATAAAAATGAGTTGTTTTTTGTGTCGATTTGTGAATTGGCTGTAAATGATTAGCATACCTTTAGGGTCTTTATTTAATGAAAAAATAAAATATTCTAGAATTGGCACTCGAATTTCGAGGGCTGGAATCTGCCAGTATAATGGATTTCATTAGGGTTTTCTACTCTAGTCTTTATAGCTTTAAAAAAATGTTTAACAAAAATACCTTTTCTTAAAACGTACCTTTGCTTAGTGGCACCTTTACTTGAAGAAGAACCGGCGCTGAAAAAATGATCTCTTCTTAGAAAATATACTTACTTAAAAAATTACATTTTCATACAAAAGTATCATTTTCTATTTCTAAAAAAAGTAACTTTTCTTTATCCGATATTTTCAGCCCGGCTAAAATTTTGTTTAAGAAAAAGTTTAATCAAAGCTGCGTACGTATTGGTAAAAATCTGGTCTAAATCTAAACTTGGTTAAATTTCACAGCATTTGATTATTGGCTACATAGATACCTTCTCTATACGATGTTATGCGTAAAGCTTAAATTCAATTTCTTTTATTTGTTGTTATTTTTAATGTTTATCATGATGTTTACGTTGCTTTACTTTCCATGTCGTTTCTATAAATAGAATTTATTGCCACTAATGCTTGCGATTTTTCTTTATGAGCCTTAGGAAAAATATAAAGAGAAATGAATTTAAAAATATATATTTTTTGTCTGTATTTACTTATGTTGGCTGCTTAATCTATGAAATTAAAATTTTGACAAAAAAAAATTCATCTTTGTGAAATAAAGATAATATTACCATACTTACTGAGCGGATGGAAAATAGTCATATTATAGACACCAATTGAAAACGTTGTTGAAAGTTTTAGAAATTGGATCAGGCATGTTTTTCAAAATTCTACTGCTAATACCATCTAATCCTGATGCTTTAATATTTTTAGAGTAGGAAATAACTCTTTTATTACTACGGTGTCAGTTAGCTATTTGTCGAGTTTGTAAGCATTCTTTTCTGCAATGGCATCATGGATCATCCGCTTTGTTGTTATCGTTTTTCAATTTTTTCTTTAAGAAATTGTGACACCTGTATATAACTGGTCCTTTCCATCATTGTTATTTAATAAGCAAACGGCATAATCATAATTGCCTGAACATGCAGGGCATTTAACATTCATTTTACAATGTTTTGCACCAAGACTGTACATTCAACATTTTGAGCACTGAGTGGCCCTTTGTTACCAGCGGATTCCTCACGAAATGCCATAGAAGTATCTTATTTTCATAATTTCATGTTTTGTTAATTGTTCCCGATTACATACAATAATTCAGAGAGCATCGCCGGCATTTGACCTCTTTGTTTTTATTTCTTTAACACTTAATGGTATTCTTGTATCCAGATATGGAAGGCCAAACGGCACTAGTTTAAATGTTTTCTTATTTCTTATTTCATGCATATAAAATTGAAGCTTTTGTTCCGATAGATATTCTTTTATATTTGTTGATGTTGATTGATTTAGAATTATTAAAAATTAAAAATAACACACAAAACTGACAAGAACCCAATGCAAATTCAAGATTTATTACATTAAATTACATTCCAAATCTTTCAGACACAAAATCAATAAAAAACAGTCATCAACAACAATAACATTAAAATCGTATACAAAGCAAACACAATATTAAACCAACTACACACTAAAAGCAAAAACAACAATACCAAAAGAAAAAAGAAGCAATGTAGTGTATTAAATCAAATGCAAAAGCAATGAAAGCGAGAGCTGCGATCGTAGTTACATTGGTACCATTAAAAGAGCATTAGCAGTGAGAATAAATGAACATGTAAACGACATCCAAACAACACGCCCCCACTAACAAACATACACCTGATTTTGACAATTGCAGAATATTAGGAATAGAAAATATAGATAGGAAAAGAATAACAATGGAAACCTTGAGAATACAAGAAAACAACCACTTGACAGTAAACACAAAAGAAGATACCGACAACATCAGTGCAAGCTGTGCCACTGTTTTAAATAAAATATATTAGTGCAATAATACATAATTTATAAGTCTAAACAAACAAAAAAATGTTTAACGTTATTCAAATGTACCTGCCCTATAATTGACGTAATGTAAAAATACTAACTAGAATTAAGATGTCCCCACTGCAAGTAAATTTATTCGAGAGAAAAAAGCGAGAAATAATGTTATATATGGGGGATTTCATGTCAAGTGCACCAACTTTTGAAACCGATGTCTTCCGATCGGGATGAAATTTGCACCAAGGTTAGTCCTATTGGATACTAGTTTAGACACAATTTTTCAACAAGATCGGTCCAGATCTCTCTGAGTTAGAGGGGATTAAAATTTGACATTTTGGCCAAACAGGTGTTTTTTCTCATCCATGTAACTTATTACCTATTGTTCCTAGAAAATTTTCTCCCAAAGAGTTTAGATAGCTATTTCTTCAATATTTCGGAAAAATACACTTAAAAAAAATTTTTTGTGTAGACTTTTTTTTTGCTAAATTAAAGCATTTTTAGCCTTTTTTTCAAAAAGGGGATTTTTTTTTTTTTGTTTTTTTCATAAGAAAGCTTAGGATTTTTCCTTTAAGAGCTTCTTGGTCGCTTAGTGGGATGGGAGTGGGATATCTATCAAAATAAATGTTCTGTAACTCAAGTCAATGGTTTTTCAATTTTTTACAAATGCACTATTTTGAATTTTTTCCTATTTGTGTGAAAAACCTTCCTGAGAAACTAGGCAAATTAACCTTTCCGAAGGTATGCAACATACCTTCATAACATAACAGAAGAGAATGGTTATCTGTAACCTGAAAGAGTTATTTGCAACATTTCAATCTGAACACGAGGATGTTAGAATTGGCTTCACGAAATTAACCCAAATGAGGCCAAAACATTGCGTTTTAACAGAAAGCAGCGGAACTCACACAGTGTGCGTTTGCATTTACCATGAAAACGTTAAACTGATGTTGAAGGAAATTAACTTAAAGTATTTAACAGATGATTCGGCAGAAGATTTACACGATTACCGCTATTGCCTTAAATTGACTATGTGTCCTAATGCAACAACTTCTTGCCACTTAGGTGAATGTACCAATTGCCCGAAAACCACATTCATCAAAGAAAATTTAATCAACTCTTTAGATCGATAATACACAGAGGAGGTCAAAATTGATTCTTGGATTCAGACTGACAGATGCACATTGAAAACTATCATTTTAAATGTGTATGATTTTGTGGAAGAAATGTGTACAGGATTGCTAAACTTGAGAAACCATGACTTTTTAGTCAAAGAGCAATGGTCATTCTTCAAGGATTTGAAGATACATTTGAAGTCTGGTGAATTCGTTATTTCATATGATTTCGCAGAAAACTATAAATATGTTCTTCAGGATGCCATGCAAGCATTCCACTTCAATAACGACCAAGTAACTATATTCACAGTAGTTATTTACTACATGAAAGATGAAAAACTGGAACACAAAAGTATGGCAATCATATCCGAAGAGAATACTAAAACTTCTAAAATCTAAATTTACAGTAAAGAAGGTATACTATGTTTCGGACGGAGCTCGTCAACATTTTAAAAACAAAAGTAGCTTGGCAAATCTTATGGCCCATGAAAAAGATTTTGGAATGCCAGCTGAGTGGCATTTTCATCCTACTGCTCATGGTAAAGGAGCATGTGATGGTATTGGAGCAAACCTTAAAAGAAATGCAGCGAAGTATAGCCTCTAGTGCTCTCATCAAGATCGCATCTTAGATGAGACTGCTTTATTCCATTGGGCAAAGAGTTATTGTAAAGAAACTAAAATAGTTTTTAATAGCAAAGAGGATCATCAGGAAACATTTAAAACACTGAAGAGCAGATTCGATGCTGCGGTAACAATCGATGGCACCGCTCAATACCATGCTTTTATACCGCTTGTCGATGGAGACCCAAGTTGAAAAAGTTTTCTGCCTCTATTCAATGCGATTTCTTTCCAAAGACAACAAAAAAACCAGCAGCAAAATCAACAGCAGAAACTAGTAACGCCATTAAAGGATTGACAAAAAAAACGCAGTAAATAAAGGCGACAAAAAAGCTGGATGAAAGACTGGGTATTTAAAAATTTACAAGACTTAAATACTTCATCAGCTACAATAAATTAAGTATAAAAATAGTTATGATATAAATAGATCTAATGCAATTAAGATTAAATTTTAATAAATTATTTATCTTTTTATTTTTAATATTATTATTATTATACATTAATTTTATTACTATTAAAAATAAATAAAAAATAATAATTTTTCAACGTTTCTATAGAAAAAAAGCGATTTTTTCCTGAGGTTAACATATTCTTAGTATTACAGTATCGAGGGTATAAAATTATAGTTAGGTATGTTATATACCTTCGGAAAGTTTAGTTTGTCTAGTTTCTCAGTATAAGTTTTATTTGTAAGGTTTTACACACAAATAGGAAAAAATTCAAAATAGTGCATTTGTGAAAAATTGAAAAACCGTTGTCTTGAGTTACAAAACATTTATTTTGATAGATATCCCACTCCCATCCCACTAAGCGACCAAAAAGTTCTTAAACGAAAAATCCTAAGCTTTCATATGAAAAAATAAAAAAAAAAAAATGCCCTTTTTGAAAAAAAAGGCAAAAAATGCTTTAATTTAGCAAAAAAAAATAGTCTAAAATTTTTTTTTTTTTTTTAAGTATTTTTTTCGAAATACTGAAGAAATAGCTATCTAAACTCATTGGAAGAAAATTTTCTAAGAACAATAGGTAATAAGTTACATGGATGAGAAAAAACACCTGTTTGGCCAAAATGTCAAATTTTGATCCCCTCTAACTCAGAGAGATCTGGACCGATCTTGTTGAAAAATTGTGCCTAATCTATTATCTAATAGGACTAACCTTGGTGCAAATTTCATCCCGATCGGAAGACATCGGTTTCAAAAGTTGGTGCACTTGACATGAAATCCCCCATATATATCATTTCAGTGGTTAATAAATTAAATAAAATATATACCCCTGAAGATGCTGGAAATAAACCAGCGAAACGTTGGGAGAAGTATGAAAACTCAAACTTTGTTTTATCTCGCATTGCGCATAAAAGAGACTGATTAACCGAAAGTAAAATAGAGATATTCTTTTATATTTGTATTGTTTATCAGTTGAATCCATGCGAAACTATGAGCAATGTCTACAATTATTGGTGAAACCTTAGCTTTAGGGGTTACGATTTCACATTCCTCAAAACATCTTGAATCTGCATCGTCATCTAACGAACGAAATCTGTTGGCATTAGAGCCAAGAGTTCTGGGTTCTTTAAATCTGGGATAATTTCCCCAAAATTTTTTTCTTTTATATATTATAAATTATAAATTTATAAATTAATAAATTGATATAATTAATATATTAACAAAGAAAAACGAGAGAGCGCTCAAAAGTAAACACGCATGGATCAGCTGATACTGTAGTACAGATACGTTCTGTAATTCAATTGATGTGTTCTGGAATAAAATTGATTCTCTCTGAAATGCAGTTGATGTTTGATGTTACAAGTCGAATTATAAACTGATATATAGTATATCCACTGCACAGGCAGTTTTTATACCATATATTAACCTATTAAAATAACTAAAATATTAAACCTATTAAAACAAGGATATTGCATTTGGTTAAAACACGTTTTTGATAAAAGTAGTGCCTTTATAAATATGATCATGATGTGTCAATTTTTGGACCTAGTAATAACAATGCCACTTATGCTTATTTTGGAAACAAGAATGGATCGGTCTAGACCGAAGATAATTTTCTCATTTATTTTTTATGAAAACCGTCAATATCTGCTGTGTCAGAGATTAATTAAAGAATACGATATTATCGCAGTCTGAAAATGTTTGAAAGAACATTTTCATCATAGCTGAGTGGGTACATGGCACTTTATAGTAAAACTTAATTATGTTGAAAATTGCCTCGTAAGTCAATTTCAAAAGATTGTTTGGAGATATTAGATCTTAAAGTTATGGATATTTGAAGTCGATAGCTGTGAAAAAAACACGACTTACCATGGCAAAGGCATGACATGCAATTTTATAGATGTATGAAAAATAATGACTATTAATTACATTAATGTTTTTTTTGACTGTTAAAATATATTCCAACCACTTTTATAAGGTTCCTTTCATAAGATTTTA
This sequence comes from Cordilura impudica, assembly GCA_963682025.1. NCBI lineage: Eukaryota > Metazoa > Arthropoda > Insecta > Diptera > Scathophagidae > Cordilura > Cordilura impudica. The sequence goes on from OY821517.1 coordinate 102,863,839, forward strand.
AAACTTATTTGCTCGAATTATTGTTACTTTTAGAATGAGTCATATACAACTCAGGAAAGAAAAATTTTTCTATATAAATTCTGTAGAGAGAATGTTGATCCATTAACCGTTAACAATTTCCTATTCAGTCTTGATGCTCCCAAAGCTACGGAGTTGAAATTTGTGAGGTCTAGATGTATAGCGGAACGTCCCTAAACAAAATTCGAAAACGAGCTTTGATACTGAAATAGGTTTGAAAACATAGTGGGATCATGGAAAATGAACTTGGCTGACTAGTAAGGCCTCCGAGTATGTGAAAAAACAACTGCAAACGACACTGATATTGTCATTTTGACTGTCGATTGTTATTGGAGAGTTAACAAGATGGTGTGGTGTTAATGGTTAATAACACGCTGCTACAACTGAACACTTTTTTTATACTTGAAAAGCGACCTAGTGTAGGTTATAGATCTTATTGAGTAGATCATAAATCAATTTCAAAATGTTCGGATTTACCCTCAAATTTCGGAGTTATTCCAAATAAACCGTTTCTGGGTAGATACAAGTACTTATGACCGCGTAACTTGGTTTTTAGCCGATATTTATTTTTTAAATGGTTACAGAAAGAAGAAAAACATATACAATATTTGGTATGTACATATATACAATTTTTGTAGTGATATTCTTAATTATATCTGATTTTAATTATACTTTTTGTATTTTTTTCCAGTTTGGCGTTTTTTTTTTTTAATTAAATTTTTTTTTAATTAAATTTAATTTAGTTTGTTTAGAAACATACTCCTATGTAACATATTTAATAAAAGCTAATTTAGTTTCGAGTTAAAACAGATTTCAATAAACAAAATCAAGTGAAAAACAAGAGTGTTAAATTCGGCTGTGCCGAATCTCAAAAAACCAAATGTCCCAAACATTTTAAATAAAATAATTAGTTACCTTTATTTTCTGAAAAATTTCAAATATTCATTGGAAAAAAATTGTGAGAATTTATATATAAATAACATTCTCATCAATTGTTGTTTGCACTAAGGATTAAGTGATTTACTAAGTACATACATCTTAACGACAGTCGATAAATCTATTTTTCTATTTATTTAAATTGTAAACGAGTGGCATCTCTGTCAAAATAAGCGAAAAACACATAGAAGAATAGAAAAAAAACAAATTACTTCGTGCTTGACCGTATGATTTTATGTTTATGTTTAATATCTCTATTTTTTTACTAATATTTCTGTTTATTTATTTGAAAATGAAAATGAATTGAATATGCTATTTAATTTTTTTATTTATATAAAAAAGTTTTTTAATAAAAGCAAACTATTTTCACTATTTTGTGATTTTTACTTACATATGTATGACGATATTTCAACCTAAAAATTTAAGTTTTTATCGATTGAATAAACAACACCAACATGGTTGTCGTTTAGATAACAACAAGAGCTGACTTTAACAATAGCGAATATCGTTTAAAGATTTTACTGATAATTTTGCTTTTCTTTTTTAACGATTCGACTATCGTTGAAAGAAGTTGCTGAAAAGCTATTAATTTCTCCTGAATGCCAATATTTTTTTTTTTTAATGTAAACATTTTTTAAATGTAAACATATTTGGTGTTTTTTTTTTTGGAATTTGACGTTTTGATATGATTTTCTGAAATTCAATTAATATTTTATAATTTATAATTGGAAATTATAATTCCAGTTTTTAGAATTGATATTTTCTAAAATTTGCATGGAAAATTTAAAAAGTGCCATTTTGTATTTATGTGAATAATAATGCTTTAGTAATTATAAACAATTTTTAAAAATTAGATGTAATCGCAATCAGATATTTTATGGGTAAAGCAGAATAATAGTTCTATATAACTATGTAGAACTGTTTTGAAAGCAAAAAACTCATTGATGAACTCGGTAACTCTATTTTAAAAGGACAACAAAAAGTTAACATGCCAAACTTATGTTCATATTTGTAAAAGAATAATGGAAAAACGTATGAAATAAAAGACCAGCCCGTGTATACTCTTAACATTGTTCTGTATGATATCTAGTTGAAAATATTGACATTCATGTTAAAATAGAAATAACTATTGCAAAGCTTATTAGAACAAAAATTATGGCGCCGTCTACTGCGGCATAGTCACACTGAGCGAAATGAAGTGACACTCTGTTAATGCAAAAGAAATGTATTTTCCCCACAACAAAATATTGCACAAATTTATGTGGAATAATATAACGATTTATTTCTAATATGCAGTTATTATAGATATACATATATAGAATATATGTATATTATTTGTATTATTTGATATGTGTATGTATGTATATGTAAATATTACACACAAAAAATACAACATCAAACGTTATTTTTGTGTTTTTCTCCTTAAATAAATTAATACATAAATTTTTTTTTTTTTTTGCTAAATTTACATTGCTTTTTTTTTTTATTAACAACTAGGTATTTTAGCATTATTTGCTTTAGATGCTGGTGGATTTTTACCCCCTTTATATTAACTCGTAGTGTCTGCTTGTCGAAAAAATTTTGGATCGATTTTAATCACTTTCGCGTGACCCGATCGCTCTGAAATTTTGCAGGCAGGCTCCTGGAAATTACAGAATTGATCTAACAAATTTTTTTAGTGATGCCAAAACAATGGAAACTTTTACATTTTTCTACCAGAGTTGATAAAAAAAATGTTCAAAGGGTTAGTTTTTATTATATTATTACCACACCGACCACAAAAACAATAAGTCCAGCTACGTCAACAATACAACATTTAGAATAACAACAAGAACAATATAGAAACATCATATTTTTAATTTATTTTTTTTTTTTTTTTTATAGATTTCCCTGGATCTGTTCCACCGATTTTAATGATTTTTGAAACAGAAATCTTCCCATAAATTTGGAGAATCATTCTCACTAAAAATGATCACTTTAGCTATCCTATTGAGGGCGTGATCGTGACAAGAACAACATAGAAAATTATATTTTTTCAAGACTTTTTAAGTTCTTCATTCAAATCTCGGGTCTTAATCAACCGATTTGGACGATTTTAAACAGCAAACTTCTCAGGATGTTAGTGAATAATTTTCTATGTCAGCGAGCACCCTGGCTGCCCGATTGATGCCGTCATCGTGATTTCCACAGACGGACATCGCTATATCAACTCCGGTTGTTAGTGTTAGTGTGTCCAGTGTGCAGACGGTATATATAAGTTTGTCTTTCCGTTTGTAATAATTAGAAAAAAAATTTTGGACCCCATAAAATATATATATATATATATATATTTTATGGGGTCCAAAATTTTTTTTCTAATGTATATATATATACATATATTTTATGGGGTCCAAAATTTTTTTTTCTAATGTATATATATATATATATTTTATGGGGTCCAAAATTTTTTTTACTAGTTATTACAAACGGAATGACAAACTTATATATACCGTCTGCACACTGGAGTGGAGGGTATAATAAGAAAGCTATTAAGGTTTTTCAAAATTGAAAAATTTAGCTTTTACAATTATTGATCAAGAACTACCACCTTACTTTATGTTATTTTATTTTTTAGTTTTATAATGATATGATGATATTAAAATAACAGTATACAAATTATTTTATTTAAAAATTTAGAATATTTGATTAAAAGTGTCTGCTAGACTTCTTACGCTTGTATATCAAGTCGTCTGTTTCTCGCTTAAGTAACCAGCAGTAATTTAGAATCATGCTTACTTGGCTTTTTCCTTCGAAGCGTCTTTCGATATCCAAACGTCTTGGTGAAATCGTTCGCCTTGCTCGTAGCTAAATTGTTCTAGGTTTTTCTGGGAAAAAATCTAAATGTGCATGCAGAAAATGAACTTTATTATTATTTAATAATAATTAATTATAATTAATGGGTTAAGTATGAAATATGAAAAATAAATAATTGCTAAAATTTATCCTGTTATTACATAAGGATTTTCTACAAGTCTAGTACCAATTCTGGTTGATAAAATTACTGTACCTACTATTAATCAAAATAAAATTTGATTAATTGGACAAAATTGAATTCCCTGAAATTTTCTTAGCTGATAAAATGGTAAAATAGATGAAATTGTAATAGAAACAATTAAGGCAATTACCCCTCCTAATTTATTAGGAATATCGTAAAATAGCATAAGCGAATAAAAAATATCACTGAGGTTAAATATGAATTGGAGTTACTAAAGATTTGCAGGAAATAAATTATCTGGATCGCCTATTAAATAAGGGCAATTAAAACTAATAGAATTAATATCTATAATATTAATAGGCTAGGCAATTTATTGTGACCTAGGCTTTGTTCTATCGTTTTATCCCGATATTGAACAAACGTATATTATTTGAAAGATATCTCTTTTTAGCCGTTTTGCCTTCTCCAATATAATTTTGCGAAAAATGTTTTTACTTTATTTTAAATCCTCATAATTATCAAACTCAATCACCGTTCTCATTAGTTTTGCTTTAAAGTATCAACCAATTGTTTAATTTATTCAAATAGATTTTTTTATTTTCTGAAAATTTATCAATTTATATTTTATTTAGTTAAGCACCATGTACTACAAATGAGCACTTTTTTCATACTTGAAAAGCGACCTAGTGTTGGTTATAGACCTTTTTGAGTAGATAAAAATCAATTTTAAAATGTTCGGAAACACCCTCAAATTTCGGAGTTATTCCGAATAAATCTCTTTTGGGTAGGTCCAGGTACTTACGACCGCGTAACTTAGTTGATTTTCAGCCGATATTTACTTTTTAAATGGTTTCAGAAAGAAATGTGCCTTTCCAAATATACGTACCCATTGGTATGTATATAAAATTTTTGTACTAAATAAGAATTCATATCTGATTTTAATTTTATTTTTTTTATTTTTTTCATTTTTGGCGCCATTTTTTTAAATTAGTTAACCGAGATTTCAATAAATTAAATAGAGTAAAAAATAAAAAAGTTATTAAGGTTTATAAAAGTTGAAAAATTTTGCTTTTACAAATAAAGACCAAGAACTACCACTTTACTTTATTTTTTTAGTTTTCTAATGATTCACTGATATACATATATTAAAATTTTAACAGTATACAAATTTTTTTATACAAATTATTTTATTTAGAATAATTCCGAAATTTGAGGGTGTTTCCGAACATTTTGAACTGATTTGAGATCTACTCAACAAGGCCTACAACTTACACTAGGTCACTTTCCAAGTATATTTTCACTGTAGCACCTGTAATTGGTTTATGTACTAAAATCAATATTTTATGGTTCGCTTATATATACGTGTTTAGAAATTCTAAAATTTCATTTAAGTTTTATACAACTACAATTTTATGAGAAAGTTTCTAAAGTATACTCAATAATTAAAATAAACTAAATATGTTTCTGACTGTGTGAAGTCTCTTTTCATGTTTTGGTTTACTTGTTCACTTTAATAGAAACAGAAAATGGGACAAAAGTTGTTTAATCAAAAGAAAGGCAGTACTCAACACTAACAATATGGTTAAATAGTTCGTGTTTCCCTTAAAAGTTAACCACACTACAATGGTCACTGCTGACTTCTTGCTGTATGTCATAAGTGAACCCTGCTGGCTTGTGGCACGATCACTGCAGATAATCATCGATTCCTTTACTTTTGTTATTTCTCTCTATTTTGATACTAATATCTTTAAAACTTCTCCGAAACCATCGGTCTAAATGGTATTCCATCTAGTCAAATCTAACGATTAACAAAATTACTCATCTTAAATACCAGAATTCATATGAACCATTTATGCAAAACAAATCATTGCTGTCTATAGCAAAAGCATCCGCATATCGTTTATTTTTAAATTTTATGAAATTACTGAATTGGTAAATTAAAATTGCGTATTTCATTTTCCAATGTTTTCCATTTATATATTCTTTCTGGTAAACCAACAACAAAAAAAAAAAAAAAAATTTTACTATGGCACATTTAGCATTGATGATAATGTCAGAACATTTATAAATGAAGAAAAACAAACTGCAACAAAACCAGAGTAATGTTGATAAAAAAAATCGTAACATAAATATTATCATATGTAAATAAAAAAATAAATAAATAAAAAATAAAAAAATTATTAAATGACATGTAAAAAAGTTATAGTCGGCATAGACCAATTATGAGATGAGTTTAAAAACATGAGTTTGAAACAGGGTTTTAGGTTCAACTAATTGAATATTGAAAATAAGAATAAACCAAATTTCAGTTGTGTTGTTAAAAATGTGTTACATTTAAATGGGAACTGGTTCGAAAAAAATACCGAAATTGATTACATTTGGTAAAGAGTCATTTATTTCTGGCATAAGACTTCGTACTCAAATTTTTTTTCTAACAAAAGGCACCAAAAAATTGCATTAAACGATCTATTCTTATAACACAAAATATTTTGTTTATTATTTAGTTTAATTCAGTTCGAAATGCAAAAGTTAATTATAAATAATCCAAAGTTAACAGCAACAAAACAAAAATGAAAAACATTAACTAAAAGTAAGAATACAAAGTCTGTATAAATATTATTTAAGTTAGATTTTTCAACACATTTTCATCTTTAATAACCAGTGGGTTAGCCGGACTACCTCTGCTAGTCTGTTCCGCATCGATTGTACCAACTTTGTACTTTCAGCAGATGTTATATTTCCCCATGCCTGCTCCGTAACCCCCCTTAGCATTGCTATTCAAGTTATTTGGTGGTTACGAGATTTTTCTAAGCGTATCCCACAGTTATTCAATTGAGTTGAGATCGGATGAGGAAAGTAGAAGGAAAGTAGTCAAAGCTTCACAATATCAGCTGCATGTTTAGGGTCGTTATCTTGTTGGCAAAGATAATTATCCTGGAGGCCCATTTTAAAGCATTTTGTTTTAAGTTACCTCTTAGAATATCCGGGTAAACACGCTTCTTCATCGTGGACTCAATAAATTGGATCTGTCCAGTTCCACTTGCCGTCATATGCCCCCATACTAATATACCACTAGCTCCATCTTTATATAAGGGTTAATGCTAAGAATTCCTATAGAGAGTTTATTTTAGGACCACAACAAAAAGGTTAGGGTAATTGACGATCTCATAGGTATAATTTATATGGGGTTAAGTCTGAACTTACAGCGATATTCATCAATTTCAACAGCGATCATCCTATGAACGACAAAAGCTTATGTATATGCTAAATTTTATCATAATCTTTTCATATTTGCGACCCATAGTTTGACTTCAAGGTTTACATGGAGACAAAGACAGACATATAGGCGGACAGATAGACAGACAGATAGGAAGACAAATAGACAGACAGGTAGACAGACAGATAGACAGACAGAGAGATAGACAGATAGACAGATAGACAGACAGATAGACAGATAGACAGACAGATAGACAGACAGATAGACAGACAGATAGACAGACAGATAGATAGACAGATAGACAGAAAGGCCATGCGCATATCACACGCTTCGAGTAGAAGAGTTAAAGTGAAAAGGAACGATGTAAATAGCTGTGGTGATAAGCTATTCCGCCATGCAGTAGGAATTCGACACACCCCGAAATAGAATATTCGCGAATCTTATGCAAAATTTCCACCTCCCGGACCCAAAAAAAGAGAATTGACAGAGATTCACAGAGAGAAGGATATACGGACGGACGGATGGAAGGACGTATATCCTTAAATCTACTAATAAATTGATTCTGAGTTGATCGGTATAATAAAAATTATGACTTGTTAAAATATTTTTGTTTGCAACTAACATCAGCACAAATGAAATATGTTTGAATTCACAGAAATAAATATTTGAATAAAATTAGGTCAATTCCTTGATCATGAAATTAAAACAGATTTCTTTAGACTTAACAAACTCTAGTAAATTATCAAGTGTTATTAAGATTAAATTAGAATAAATTGATTTATCATCGCTTAAAACTATCAAAAACAAAATTTTCTCAAATTTGGTAAATGACTTAACCAAATACAGATCGGACACTTTCGTACATAGTCGTCATATAAAATAATATCCATATGAACTTTTACAAGTCGGCAGGCAGCAATTTCTCAACACTACTGCTTAAATTTGATTTATGCTTATTATTTTTTTTTATATGCAATTAATTGGACCTAAAGCTCTTTCTCTGAAATCGTGGTGAAGGGTATCATATAGTCATTGGAGATCGACTATAATATTCTAGTATTCATACTAGTGAATTCTCAAGCCAATTTGTAGTTATGATTACTTTTTATGATTCCCATTTCTATTCGATATATTGAACATTTTAAATTGCAATTTTTTGATAGTACCTTTATAGCGACATCTTTGAAAGTTATTACAATCGCAATCTTTCAGAATGTCTTCCCTTTGTTTTGGCAGGGCTATACTAACTTATTATAAAAAGAGCTGTTTCCCGAATCTGGAGATTGGCACAAATCGATATATGGTATGCAAAAATAAATAAAATACAATTTTGCGTAACTTAGTTGATGTTTCGCTGGGATGTGGTATAAAAGAGTAAGAACAAAAACAACAACTAAATATTTAAATAGAAGCATGTCGACAACAATGAACAATACATTTTTGTTGTTATTATGTGTGTTGTTGCTCTGTGATTGTAGGATTTATTAACACACATTTGCATATGGTTCAAACTAATAGTTTTGTGTATTTGTATGAGTGAGTAATTTATATGTTTGTGCGTGTTTTGACTATGAACTGTGAGAAAATTTGTTGTTTTTTTCTACTCAATAAATTGTATATTTTTTTTCTTTTGTTAGACAATAACAACAACATCAACTCGACCGAATTACACAACAGTAGTAGTTAGGAAATAACTTTAACTTGAAATTTTAAACTGAATAATGGCAAAAATAATAAAATTTGGATTTTAGTCAGAGCTCGAGTAATGGGAACTTTATCTCGTTTACTACTCGAATCAACTGAGTAGCTCATGTAGTGAAACTTAAATTTTTATAGTTTGAATGCATGTTAAATGATTAATATAACTCTTTAGTACACACACTTTTTGAAATGATCAGAGTACTAGGAATTTCATCTTCAAATTTTACTTTAATCAGACTTTCGTGTTGGAATGGGCAAACTATTACTTCAGAAACTCGACCACTTTCCATAGAACTGTATGAAAGATAACTGAATTCTAATTGCAAAAAGTATATAACTCCACTTGATATAATATATAAACACATTTACGTCCTAATGTATTAAAGGATTCTGACAGAAATTATGGAGTGAAGGAACTACTACTAGAAAAAGATCAGCCACTTTTCGCTCAAAAGTTAGAAAATGTATTCTTTGTATGTGTTTGAGATCCAGTTTTTAAATAATTTCAATAACACTTGGAAAACAGCTATCAGCTTTTTTAATTACATGTGGAGATTATATTTTCAAAATTTCACTGCATTCAACATAAATGTTGGCGTGTGGGAGCAACTACTCGAAAGTGATTTGAAATTCAGCAAAAAGTGTAGAAAAATAATTTTTTTATACCTTCAATGTCACGGTGCAGAGGGGATATAAAAGTTTGCTTGTAAAAAGCGGAGTTCATAATTCAATGACCATTTGTGGAATTCACAATCACGACCTCAGGTCAGCTGGGTTACTTACTTTTAGTGAAAGTGATATACTGACATTAAAATTATCAAAATAAAACAAAAAAATTTGTTATTTTATGGTGTTCCTGTGATTGTTTTAATTCAAAATTTTATATTTTATTTGCGTCACAAAAGTTCCAAGTTATCAATAAATTTTTTTTTACTATAGATTTTAATAATTAATAACACAGTACAATAATTTTCGAAAAAACTAAAATCCCGTAGGTCGTCATATCAGTTTTAAGGTTTTCGAAGTTGATGAATGGTGTTACCATATTTAATTAAATTACAGATACTTTGCCATATTAAAATACCTGTAAAAAATTAGTTTTGCAGCGTGAAACCACGAAAAGAACACGGTGCTACAGTGAAAACAAACTTGGAAAACGACCTAGCGTGGGTTATAGCTCGCGTTGAGTAGATTACAAATTGTGTCAAAAAATTTCAGAAACTTCCATAAATTCTGAAGTTATGCTAAAAACCCGTTTTCAATGATGTCCATCAACTTATCGACTTGTAAGTCACTATCGAGGGACAGTCATAGCGATAACCAATACAGGCTTGCAAAAACATCTTTTAAAATAGGCCAGAAAAACGTTCAGAATCTTCCTCTTGTGCATTCAGATAAAATCATTTTTAATTATAACATGTTAACTTAGGTTAAGCTATTTGTACAATTTTTAATTTACAAATGGTTTACCAAAATAAAAGTCAGCAATCGCAAAATTTATACTTTTGAAAAAGTTTAATAAATTTTGTAAATACAAACCAATTTTAAATAAAACGCAATGCCTGTGAAAATAAAATATTTTTGGAATATAAAAAAAAAATATTGCAATACCTAACCTAAAATCTTCGAACATATATACTACATTTTGTGAAAGTCTAGTTCTTTATTTACCTCTTCAAAACTGTTTAAAATTTTTAAATCGGTCTAAAAATGTGTGAGTTAGCGGTATTAAAGTACTACGACCTACCCTGAAACAGTTTTTCAAAATAACTCAAAATTTTGAAAGTGTTTTTTGTAGCAGTGTGTAATCTTAATATATAAAAACGTTGGTGCGTATGTTGGTACTCTAATAACTGTTGAACCACTAACGCTAGCGACTTCGTATTCACACCATATGTTCCTTTGGTTCTCCGATTTGCATAACTTTTTTTTGTACCCGAAAGGTGGCGCTGGGGTCGAGATTTTCCCAAAAAATTTATTTACGGTCCAATTTAGCTCAAATTCGCAACATATATTATGTACATAAAACTAAAATTGCTGACAAAGTTTTTCACCTGTAGGTGGCGCTGGTGTTAAAATATTCAAGAAAACGTATATTTTTTTTCAGTCATATTCATAATATTATTAAATGCAATGTATTTAAGGATTTTCGAGGGAGTTCGTGCTTTACTTTTGCCCGACACTCGGTATTAAAATTTAGATGCAATATAAAATCCAGATGTTTTCTTCGGGCCAGCAACGCGGACCGGACTCAGCTAGTAGATATATAAGAATCATGTTCTGTTTAACTGAACTAAAAAAAATTTTTTTTCTATGAAGTTATACAAAAACAAGTAAGAATGTTAAATTCGGCTGTGCCGAATCTTTGATACCCTCCACCTCGGTTTGAGTATTGATAATAACTGTAAACAAAATATTGGAAAAATATGCATGCGTTTTCTATATGCATGCGTTTCCGGTTATATGACATAACTTCTCGTTTAATTTAGTTTTTGCTAATTAAATAGCTCGCCCTAACCTCCATTTCAAAGGTAATGGTTGTGTTGGGTGGCTATATGCATTAAATCATGCTTATTGGAGATGGCTGTATAGTTTCTTTTAATTGGCCAAATATTTATTCATTGTGGCCATATAGGTCGGATGGAGTAACAAAATAATAACCAAAAAAAAAAGCTCTCTCAACTTTTTTATTAAAATATTGCCATATTTTGAAAACATAGAAAATAAATTTTTAATAATAAATAATCAAATTAGGGATGCCAAACGCAAAAAACCAAAAGTCCCAAACATTTTAAATGAAATAATTTGTTATTTTTAATTTCTGAAAAACTTCAAATTTTCATCCAAAAAAATTGTGAAAATTTATATATAAATATCATTCTCATCAAATTGCGTTTATTTATGCAACAATTTTTATGTTCGCAATTCTTAGATATCATTTGACGTTTTCTAAAATTCATTGAATTTAAATTAATGTTTTCTGTAGTGTGATTCTGTAAATTTCAACGATCCGACAATCGCAAAATATGTAGACAGCTATCGTTGTTTGCAGTAAGGATTAAGTGATTCACTAAGTACATACATCTTAACGACAGTCGACAAATCTATTTTTCTATTTATTTAAATTGTAAACGAGTGGCATCTCTGTCAAACTAGGCGAAAAACACAAAGAAGAATAGAAAAAAACAAATTACTTCGTGTTTGAAAGGATGATTTTATCTTTATGTTTAATATCTTTATTTTTTACTAATATTTCTGTTTATTTATTTGAAAATGAATTAATGAATTGAATATGCTATTTAATTTTTTTTATTTATATAAAAAAGTTTTTTAATAAAAACAAACCATTTTCACTATTTTATGATTTTCATTTACATATGTATGACGACATTTCAACCTAAAAATTTAAGTTTTTATCGATTGAATAATAACACAAACATGGTTGTCGTTTAGATAACAACAACAGCTGACTTTAACAATAGCGAATATCGTTTAAAAATTTTACTGATAATTTTGCATCGTTAAAGAAGTTACTGAATCGCGGTACTGAAAAGTTATTAATTTCTACTGAATGGCAATATTTTTTTTAAATGTAAACATTTTTAAATGTAAACATATTTGGTGTCTTTTTTTTTTGGAATTTCAATTTGTGTTTAACGAATAAAATTTATATATTAAAGATGCAATTGATGTCTTCTAAATTTAAAATTACTATTTCTGACGTTTTGATATGATTTTCTGAAATTCAATTAATATTTTCTAATTTATAATTGGAAATTTTAATTCCAGTTTTTAGAATTGATATTTTCTTAAATTTTAATGGAAAATTTAAGAAGTGCAATTTAATAATAATAATAATGCTTTAGTAATTATAAACAATTTTTAAAAATTAGATGTAATCGCAATCAGATATTTTGTAGGTAAAGCAGAATAATAGTTCTATATATCCATGTAGAACTGTTTTGAAAGCAAAAAACTCATTAATGAACTCGGTAACTCTATTTTATAAAGACAACAAAAAGTTAACATGCCAAACTTATGGCCATATTTGTAAAAGAATAATGGAAAAACGTATGAAATAAAAGACCAGCCCGTGTATACTCTTAGCATTGTTCTGTATGATATCCAGTTAAAAATATTAACATTCATGTTAAAATAGAAATAACTATTGCAAAGCTAATTAGAACAAACAAAAATTGTGGCGCCATCTAATGTGGCATAGTCACGCTGAGCAAAATGAAGTGACACTCTGTTAATGCAAAAGAAATGTATTTTCCCCACAACAAAATATTGCAGAAATTTATGTAAATAAAATATATACCGATTTATTTCTAACATGCAGTTATTATGGATATACATATATAGAATATACATAAATAGAATATATGTATATTATTTGTATTATTTAATATATGTACGTACATATATGTAAATATTACATACAAAAAATACAACATCAAACGTTATTTTTGTGTTTTTCTCCTTAAATAAATTAATACATAATTTTTTTTTTTTTGCTAAATTTACATTGCTTTTTTTTATTTACAACTAGGTATTTTAGCATTATTTGCTTTAGATGTTGGTAAATTTTTACTCCCTTTATATTAACTCGTAGTTTCTGCTTGTCGACCAAATTTTGGATCGATTTTAATCACTTTCCCGTGACCCGATCGCTCTGAAGTTTTGCAGGCAGGCTCCTGGAAATTACAGAAATGATCTAACGAATTTTTTAGTGATGCCAAAACAATGGAAACTTTTAAATTTTTCTACCAGAGTTGATAAAAAAAATGTACAAATGGTTAGTTTTTATTATATTATTTCCACACCGACCACAAAAACAACAAGTCCAGCTATGCCAACAATACAACATTTAGAATAACAACAAGAACAATATAGAAACATCATATTTTTAATTTATTTTTTTTTAATTTTTCATAGATTTCCCTGGATCTGTTCCACCGATTTTAATGATTTTTGAAATAAAAATCCTCCAATACATTTGGAGAATCATTCTCACCAAAAATGATCACCTTACCTATCCTATTGAGGGCGTGATCGTGACAAGAACAACATAGAAAATTATATTTTTTCAAGACTTTTTAAGTTCTTCATTCAAATCTCGGGTCTTAATCAACCGATTTGGACGATTTTAAATAGCAAACTTTTCAGGATGCTAACGAATCATTTTTTATGTCAACAAGCACCTTAGCTTGCCGATTGGTGCCGTCATCGTGATTTCCACAGACGGAGAGAAGGACTGACGGACAGACGGACATCGCTATATCAACTCCGGTTGTTATAAGGATCACGAATATATATATTTTATGGGGTCCAAAAATTTTTTTTCTAATTATTACAAACGGAATGACAAACTTATATATACCCTCTGCACACTGGAGTGGAGGGTATAATTATAAAATTTGTAAGGACGCCCACCTAAGCTGGGTCCGGAGGAGATAGTTCCGGAAGAAAAAAATTCCTTTCGAAAAAGTAATGGGGGTTGGTCATATATTAAACCCCTCTGACCCCTCCTATTGGTTTTGTTAACATTATGCATCTACGCCCACGTGTAGCACAAAAAATTGACGTGACCCGAAAATACTGTCTAAAACAGTTATGAAATAAATTTATAAAAAATTTTAGTTTTTCTTTTGACAACATGGAACTTATAGACAAATATCCATATTAACATTTTTTAACTTGAGAACATTCAAAGTAGTTAGATTCGAAAATTTATAACCTTGATATATTTTTACATAGTCATATTTTAGTCGTTTAAAAAATTAAGCTATTCCGATTAAAACTGAGCTATGTGCGAAAAACAACTTGAATAAGACAGCCGATTTCTATAAAAATATGTTAGAATTGGTTCCAATTTCAAGTCATATTATTACAATAAATTTTTCGTAATATTAATGAATCATTAACCAAAATGAACAGAATTGTGAATGCATGCCTATCTCTAAAATATTTCCCTCTCTACCAAAAAGTTTTACATGTACTAGTGATAGAAAAGCCAGGAAAAATATAAATCAACTGAAAACTTACAGACCAATATCACTGATGCCTGTTATGTGAAAGCTGCCTGACAAAATACTTTCAATAATAAAATACTTTTGGTATATAAAAATCTGATATCCTCTCACTAATTTGGCTTTCTAGAAAATTACTCTACATTAGGTCAGGATCATAGAATAACGCATACTACAGAAGAAGCATTGGAACAGGGAAAGGTTTGTGGTGAGGCATAAAGGCTTGAGAGATAAGGTGAAAACCAAACTACCAGTACAATACACAACTCTATTAGAATGATATATGTAAGATCGATTTTTTTAAGGGCGCGGTAAAATTTTTTACTGTTTACAGTTGCAAATAAGTGGACATTTTCTTCTGAAAATTTCAAAGCATTCCCACTATAGTTGTGCTGTTGGTGAACTTGCACTCGAAAACGATCAGACATTTTCTATAAAAATATATATGAAATGCACATCGTTGAAATTTGGCATCGATTTGTAAATAGATTGTTAAGTATTCAGCTAAACTGGTTATACAACTGTTACGGGTCTAGTCACCAATACTTATAAGCAGTGAATATATTGTTTGGTAACAACTGATTTTCATATAATGAGAATCTTATAAAAGCGTTATTTTTGGTTTCAAACAAATGTCCCTGTACATATATGAATAATTCCGATCTCAGTTATTATACCATCTGACAGTACAAATTACATATGGCATGGTTGATATACTTCTGAAACTAGGACAAAATACAGTTAAACTTCTTTTATAGTTTTAATCTGTGAACTTGTTCCTTTTTGAAAGGATTTAATATTTTCCAATCAAAAAATTTTTATAAACATAGCAATGAAAACAATATCCTTCCAAATATCCCTTCAAAGTCTAATAAATTCTTTCGAAAAAGAAGTTACTGAGGGCTAAGTCAGTATCCCGCTTCCAGCTTTTTTACTTTAGTGTTAATAAAAATTTGTTCATTAACAAAAATTTAATACACCGACCATAAAAAAAGGACAATTTTTTCATTATGCATGAAAAATATATAGTACTCTAAAAAGGGATAAAGTTTTGATAGTACATTATTGACATTCTTTTGTTGTGATATTATAGATTAAAACCTACACAGTGATACAAAAAAAATGAAACAGAAATTCCTGGGATGCGATACTTTTTTTCTAGTAGGAAATACATATAAGCCAGTAACTTTGTTCGTTATCAATGCGTTTCGAATATATGAACATGATATTTAAGTAATATGGTGATATTTGTGCGTATTCCGCCAGCAAACCCATTTTTTCTAATTCTCTATTTTTAAACTTTGAAGATGTTTTTACACATTTTCTTTTTTAGGAACCGTATAAAGGTTGAATTTATTATAAAAGTATGTTTATTTATGAGTAATATAAAGCTTTGATTTAAAAAGTTATTAAACTTTTAATAAAAATAAAGTTTTCGATTAAATGCATGCACAATGTTCTTGGTTTTCGGTCATAGACGTCATTTTAAAAACAATATTGGTTGACGTATATACCGAATTATTCAATCGCTCTTATAAATCAAGTCGCTGAGCCAATCGTATGAGCCAGAACTTTTTATACCCTATACCACTATGTGGTTTGGGTATAATGACTTTGTGCTGCTATTTGTAACAACCAAAAATATTTGACCCAGACCCATCTTTAATTATACTGATCGAAACAGAATCACTTTTTGAGTTGATTTAACAATGTCCGTCCGTCCGTCCGTCTGTGTGTCCATGTAAACCTTTTAATCAAACTGCAGGTCGCAAATATGAATATATTTTGACGAAATTTGGTACATAAGCTTTTATCGGCCATGGGATGAAAGCTGTTGAAATTAGTGAAATTCGGTCCATCTTCAGACCTAGCCCCCATACAAATTACCCCTATGAAATCGACATAAATTGCCATAAGATCTAAATTGTCATATAGATCTTACTCAAATTGGGTTTGTATGCGTTCATTACATCCATTAATTAGTAGTCCAAAAATGATCCCTTTGGTCCCATATAGAGCTGCTTCCCGATATTAACTTAAATCTATTAAAAAACAAAAATATTGCACTGATTCTTCTCAAATTTTGTTTGTATATTTTTTTGCAAAATACAAGAGACGTTACCAACCATGGTCAGGATCGGTCCATTTTTGGACCTAGTCCCCATATAGATATAGCATCCGATATGAACTTTTTCATAGTTGCAGCCAAAAAAATTAATAAAAATCCACTCAAATTTGGTTTTTGCTTATTTTCTATGTCCAGTTAGTTGGGCCTAAGAGATAGGGTTTTCAAACGCATGGTATAGGGTATCATATAGTCGGTCTAGACCGACTATAATTTTCTTACTTGTTTGTGAATATTGCTGTTCAACGTTAAAAAAATGTAAAGTTTAACCGTCAGCTTCTTGGTCCTTTGCTGGAAGGTTACGCACAGATGCTTCAATATTACTTAAATGTCATCTTAATGTCTTCGAAAGCCCTAATTTTCTTCTTTTTAAGTCTGCTGCGAAATTCAAATTCGGTTCATACTTAACAAAGGTACTGGTTTATATGAGCAAAAGGGCCGAAAACCCAGAGTATTTTTTCTGTCACACAGTGTTAATCATAAAATTTTCAAAATTCTGTGTCAGCAATTGACACGCAAACTGGCATTTTGTTGAAAAACGTAATTCTTGGAAATTTTTAAGTGCTTTAAAAAATAAGCAATATCACAAAATAAAAATCTGTAAATGCAGGTTTACTCCAATTGGAACTACATTCAGAACTACGGTAGTTGTTTGTGTGTAAAAGAAGTTTTTGTTTTATGATTTGTAAAAATTAAAAGTAGTCTATTACAAAAACATTAAATAAAAAATAAATGTAACAAAAACAAGTAAGAGTGCTAAACTCGGCTGTGCCCAAACTTTGATACCCTCCACCTCGGTTTGAGTATTGATAATAAGTGTAAACGAAATATTTGAAAAAGCAAACAATTTATTATACTTAATACCAAATTATTTCAGCAAATTTTTTGGCTTGATTCACTTAATGGATGATTTTTGTTTATTTCAAGAGTTGGTCTATAAAGCTCTCTCACACTATTAATTCGCGCTCCAATGAGGAAAGATCATTTCAGTCTTTTCTATTATTTCGGATAAAAGAAAACGCGTTTCGGTGTTTGCTTTTTGGTCATCGTGGTTGCTGATCGGCATGCATTTAGGTTATATACATATATGCATGCGTTTCCGGTTATATGACATACCCCCTCATTTAATTGGGTTTATTTTTTGCAAATTAAATAGCTCGCCCTAATCTCCATTTCAAAGGTAGTGGTCGTGTAGGGTGGCTATACGCGTTAAATCGTGCTAATTGGTGATGCCTGTATAGTTTCTTTTTAACTGGCCAAATAATTCTTTATTTCGGCCGTATAGGTCGGATGAAGTAACAAAATAATAACCAAAACAAGTAAGACAATTATAGTCGGTCTAGACCGACTATACGATACCGTTTAGAGACCCTATCTCTTAGGCCCAACTAATTGGATATAGAAACTAAGCATAAACCAATTTTGAGTGGTATTTTTATTAATTTTTTTGGCTGCAGATATGAAAAACTTCATATCGGATGATATGTCTGTATGGGCACTAGGTTCAAAAATAGACCGATCCTGACCATGGCTGGTAAAGTCTCTTGAATTTTGCGAAAATATATACAGAAAAAATTTGAGATGAATCAGTGCAATATTTTTGTTTTTTAATAGATTTAAGTGAAGATCGGGAAGCAGCTCTATATGGGGCCTATGACTAAGAGTTCTCCCGAAGGGATAATTTTTGGACTACTCATTAATGGATGTAATAAATACATACAAACCTAATTTGAGTAAGATTTATTAGAACAATTTGGATCTTATGGCAATTTATGTCGATTTTATAGGGGTCATTTGTACGGGGGCTAGGTCTGAACATGGACCGATTCTCACCAATTTCAACAGCGTTCATTCCATGGATATTGGAAGCTTATGTACTAAATTTCATTGAAACATATTCATATATTCGATCTGCAGTTTGATTACAAAGTTTACATGGACACACAGACGGATGGACGGACGGACGGACATTGTTAAATCAACTCAAAAAGTGATTCTGATTCGATCGGTATAATTAAAGATGGGTCTAGGTCAAATATTTTTGGTTGTTACAAACAGCAGCACAAAGTCATTATACCCAAACCATATAGTGGTATAGGGTATAAAAAAGGTCTCTCTATTTATACCTTATACCACTATGTAGTTTGGGTATAATGACTTTGTGCTTCTATTTGTAACAACCAAAAATATTTGACCTACACCCATTTTTAATTATACCGATCGAATCAGAATCACTATCTGATTCGATTTAACAATGTCCGTCCGTCCGTCCGTCCGTCTGTGTGTCCATGTAAAGCTTGTAATCAAACTGCAGATCGCATATATGAATATATTTTGATGAATTTTGGTATTTAATTTTTCATCGGCCATGGGATGAATGTTATTGAAATTGGTGAGAATCGGTCCATGTTCAGACCTAGCCCCCATACAAATGACCCTATGAAATCAACATATATTGCCATAAGATCCAAATTATCATACAAATCTTAGTCAAATTGTGTTTGTATGTATATATTACATCCATTAATCAGTGGTCCAAAAATGACACCTATTGGACAACTCCCATAGAGAGCTGCTTGCCGGTCTTCACTTAAATCTATCAAAAAACAAAAATATTGCACAGATTCTTCACAAATTTTGTTTGTATATATTTTTGCAAAATACAAGAGACTTTACATAACATGGTCAGGATCGATCCATTTTTGGGCCTAGTCCTAGTCGGTCTAGACCGACTATATCTTTCTTACTTGTTTTTTGTTAAAATATTGGCAATATTTGGAAAACATAGAGGATAAAATTGTTTCACATATTAACACAAAAAAACACAATACAATACAAAATCTAACCCAGTAATGCCAACTTTTGATTTTGAGTTAAATTAAGTTAATAAAATATATTTTAATTTATTGACTCCAAATACTACTACCTGGGAATTATTATCGAACTTAAATTCTTTGGGTTTTACCTTCCCTACCATGAAGTCAAATTTTGAAATCATTTTAAAGGCTGGTTCAAATTAGGGATGCCAAACGCAAAAAACAAAATGTACCAAAAAATTTAAATAAAATAATTTGTTATCTTTATTTTTTGAATAACTTCAAATTTTCAGTCAAAAAAATTGTGAAAAATAATTTATAAATAACATTCTCATCGATTTGCGCTTTATTTATGTAACAATTTTTATGTTCGCAATTATTAAATATCATTTGAGGGTTTCTAAACTTCATTGAATTTAAATTATTGTTTTCTTATCCTGAAATGCTATTAATGTCTCCTGAATCGCAATAATTTTTTTTTTTTTTGATTTTTTAAATGTAAACATATTTGGTGTTTTTTGAATTTCAATTTGTGTTTAAAAATAAAATATATATTTTAAAAATTCAATTGATGTCTTCTAAATTTCAAGTAATTATTTCCGACGTTTTAATAAGTTTAGAATTGAAATTTACTTAAATTTGAATGGAAAATTTAAAAGGTGCCATTTTGTATTTATGTGAATAATAATGCTTTAGTAATTATAAACTATTTTTAAAAATTATATGTAATCGCAATCAGATATTTTGTAGGTAAAGCAGAATAATAATTCAATATAACTATTTTGAACTTTTTTGAAAGCAAAAAACTCATTGCTTCTTCTTTACTCAGCTCTGTCAATAATAAAAAAAACCTCATGTTACAACAGCCGAGCAAGTTTATTAAGGATAGTAGCATGAGTTAATTATATATTAGTACACCACAGATAGATAATGGTATTGTTGATGATATCAGTAATTATCTGGGTTAAAAAAAACAATGTCAATTTTCATAATTTTTCAAAAAGAACAGATATGAAGGATTGTAGCACTGATACTTAGTTTATTTATAATAAGTTTTACCAACACATGTTAAACAAATGAATTTTCCAATCTCCAACAACTATTTACACATAAAAACACATTTTGATTATACTGACTGGTGTTATAAATATGGTAGTCGTACTTTTGTTAATGTTGTATGAAAACTTCAACAGTACAGGCAGTGGTAACTACACATTCATTTGTACTCACATGTTTGTATGTTGCAGAGCTTGTTGTATGTATTATAATATAAGAGGCTTTGCTTTAGTGTTTTCTTTATTCAAACTCTCACTTAGAAACATTTAAATACATTCACACGACACACACATTCGTACATATTAACTAAATCCTATTTTTATTAAGCATCGCCTCGTTGACTTTATGTTATTATTTATATTTGGAGTATTTCTTATTTTTGTTTATATGGCGATGTTTTTCTTTATTTTTTTTTTGTATTTTTTTTTTTGTTTGGTAATTCCTTCGGGATTAGCCTCTATATAGGAGCGTCTTTGTCGAGCAGTATGAATGTTTTTAGTGCAACACTCAAAAAAGAAAAACTGTAGAAAAAACAAACAGTTTTACTTATTTTCAAATGAAACTTTTGGACTAATTTGGGAATTTATTATAATTTAAATAAAAAGTCTATTTTGTTCAAATATATGCAATTGTTAAAAATATGCAATTAAAAAATAAAATAAGAGTTTTCCTTAAAACGAGGTATAAAACGAGCTAATCGCATTTTCGCTTTTTGAAAGCATTAAATTTTGAAAACAGTAGAGATCGAGGAACTGTTTTAACCAGGTCATCGCTGTTATCATTAGGTAATAAGTAGTTGAAAATCTGACTGGAATTGGCTTTATATCCACTAACTATGTAAATTAAGGATCAGATCAAGCATGATCTGGATATGGAAATTTTTTAAGCTCATGGAGTACTACTTTGAATATACTTACTGTTATTATAAATATACATGCAGCACTATGTGGTCGGATATAATGTACTTGGGCTATTGTTTGTAACTACAAGAAATATCTTTTATTATACTGATCGAACAAAATTCACTTTTGTGTCGATTTAGTTGTCTCCGCCTGGGCATCCATCTGAACGTTTATCTTTGTGTTTAACCAAAATTTTAATCAAAGTACACGTCGTAAATGTAGAAATATTGTGTATGATAAAATACGACATTTAAGCTTGTATAGGTCACGAATAAGCTGTTTTAAAATTTCCCAAACTTAATATCCATACAAATAACAATTTTGGTGAAGGTGAAGTGATCTGCTCTGGATATTTCATTGCATTGGTATCAAAGCTTATTGTATTTTGGGGTCGGTATTGAGTTTCAGCTCAATTCGGGAGCACCCCAAGGTTCCGTTCTTTCTTCTTCTCTTTTTCCTTATCTTTCTGAAAGACCTTCTTGGTCAAACTTTCGTTTCTATATACTCTTTCGCGGTTGACATTTTCCTTTAATTATAGCCCAAGCCTTTTGGAGGTTGGGGCAAAAGGCGAACAATGAATGACACACTCAATCCAGACCTGTTAACAATCTTCGAGTGGAGCGAATAGGGTTGATTTTAATGCGATGAGGACTCAATGTTGTTTGTTGACCCATATGACCATGGCCGCAACAATGTCATCTATACACAAATATGGGTGGTATAGGTATTGAGGAATCGGATACTCTTAATGTTCTAGGCATGAAAATTCAATTTGATTTCGTTGGGACGAGTATGCTTTTCAAATGTCGAAAGCAGCATTCAAGTGTCTTGGTTTTCTAAAAGTGTGCAAAAATTACTTCACTGCTCCTGATCTCCTTAAAATGTATACCACTACCATGAGAAATTTTCTTTTGGGAACTTTTCCAAGTGCCCGAGTTTCAGTTTGCTCTACCCGCTTCTCTAGTAGATCACCTCCGTTTGTAGTCTCTTGTCTAGTTGACCACACAACGCATTACAGCGAGAATTCGTTTGCCTTTCCTAACAGTTACGATCTAATAAAATTTAAGTCAAATATCCACAAACACTACTCCCTCTTTCTTCCTTCCCATAACCTATTTTAATGAAATCAACACAATGCACTGCATTTGTAGGGAGCATCCCCTATGTGTTGGTTAATAAAAATAAAAAAAGATCCAGATTTCACATTGATCATGACAAAATTTTATTGGTGTATGTTTACTACACTCATTGCTCAGTATTTCACAAATCAAATCCGTTGGGTTAATATTAGTGATAGTTTTATAAAGATTGTTCCACAAAATTCATGCTAGAGCCTATCAGACCGACTAGACTTCTAGTATGATCCAGGTTATCATATTTGGTTTAAACACTGCTAGTTATAGTCTCCATATAAGGCGCATATTCCCGATCTGCATTTCACGAAATCAAAAATTTTCCTTAGATTTTTTTTAAATTTTGTCTATATACATTTTTGAGAAAAGTAAATGACTTTGCCAAATATCGGTCCATTTATATCCTAGTCTCCATATAGAAATAACGTTAAATATGAATAATACTAAAGGGTCCGCCAAATAACTTTTTTTTTTGAAAATGCTATAAAAAAGAACTACTGAATGTTAGCTCAAAGTTCTTTCTTTACTTGAAAGTACAATCCTTCCGGTTAATAATGGAAAATAATTTCACTCAAATGGCTGCCACGGCTGGCCATGCAGTAGCCTACACGATCGGTCCAATTTTTAAGCACATTATCGATTGTGTGCAGCTGTATTTCACCAATGGCTTCACGAATATTCTCCTTTAAAGCGTCAATTGTCTCTGCCTTGTTGGCGTAACACTTATCTTTGAGGGCAACCCACAAATAATAGTCCAACTGTGTCAAATCGCAGCTCTGAGGTGGCCAAACGACATTAGCTCTGCGGCTGATAATGCGATCTTCAAAAACAGGGCGCAAAACATCGAGTGTAGCTTCGGCTGTGTGGCACGTACCGCCGTCCTGTTAAAACCAAATGTTACCAATATCCTCCTCTTCAATTTTTGTGAACAAAAATTCGTTCAACATGGCCCGCTAACGATCGCCATTGACTGTAACGTCCACTCCTTGCTTATTTTCGAAGAAAAATGGCCCAATTATGCCTCTGGACCAAAATCCGCACCAAACAGTGACTCGTTTTGGGTGTATCGGCTTTTCAATGTATGCGTGCGGGTTTTCTGTGCCCCAAATGCGACAATTTTGCTTGTTTACATACCCGCCAAGATCAAGACGAGCTTCATCTGAAAATATGATTTTTTTTTGGCAAAATCGGCATCTTCTATAAGTCGCTCGCAGGCCCACTTAGCGAAGCGAAAACGCATTGGATGGTCAGTTGGCTTCAACTCCTGAACTAATTGGACTTCGTATGGCGTCATACCAAGGTCTTTATGCAAAATTCGTCTCAATGATGCCTCCGAAATGTTCAATTCTTGAGAACGACGGTGAATTGATGTTGATGGCGCTTCACGCACACTTTCTGCCACAACAGCAATATTCTCGGGTGTATGCACGGTTTTTTGCTTTTCGCGCTTTGGTTTATCGATGAGGATGTTAGTTTCTTTCACTTTTTTCACAAGATAACGAACATACGGAGCTGACGGTGCTTCTCTTCTTCCAAAATCCGTACGCAATTTTCGCATACATTCTGCAACATTACCATGATTTTCAAAGTAATATCGCAATATTTCCCAGCGTTGTTCAAGCGTATACACAACCATATTCGTTCAGCGGAAGGATAAAACTAATTATCTGTCGAATCATACATGAGCTAAGTGTAACCATTCACGAAATAAGCACTAGTTGAAAAAAAACGTTAGATGGCGGACCCTTTATTAAAATTGGGTTTATTCAAAATTGGATAGTCTTTCTAAACAGACTATAATTTTCTTACTTGTTATTTTCTTATATGGTGAAATAGTTACAATTGTATATGCATATTTTAAGCCCATCCCAGATTAATGTGCATTGCAATTAAATTCTATTTTGTTAAAAATAAAACCAAATAAAACCTAATTATTATTATTCACATATAGTTTGAACAGATACAAATAAATAAAAAAATAAGATATTTACAAGCATTTTAAAGTAATTTATACAAACTGTTTTGATTATGTTGTTTTGTGCATGCACCAAATTTTCTATTTTTTGGTACCCAAATTTTAGTTTATATTTCATTTTGACTTAGTTTTTAAGTTAAAATTACTACCACCTTATGATAAATATGTAATAACTGTAAACTATAAAATAAATTTTATTAAATTTGTTAATATTAAACTCCTACAGTTGCAAATTCAAAGCTATTCTCTTCTCAGCATTCAAAAGAAGATTATTTTACCATTTGGAATATCTCAAGATACTGACAAATTTAAACAGATTTTATCAGTGAATTTACTAAATTGATTTCACCAATGTCATCGAAGCAGATAGGGTGTCCCAAAAATTTAAATTACACATTGTTTTTACTTTATTATGTTTTTGCTGGATCATAAAATACACATGATAGGATAATTTATGGAAGAACACATCGACAAAATGACCTCCAGGGCTTGGCTGGCACATCTGCATTCTTTTGTCGATATTTTCCATGACCGGTTTGCATAAATGTGGCTGAATTTCGTCGATGCAGTGTCGAATTTCGTCCTGCAAAGCACTTGTGTTTGTGGACTTGTTAAAATGAAATTTTGGCTTCAAAGAACCCCATAGAAATCCAACGCTGTTAAGTCACGAGAGAGTACGCGACCAAAAATTATGGGCTGTATGGCATATGGCAATGTCTTGTTCAAACCATGTGTCGTCCACATCAATATCATGCAATTAAGGTAGAAATAACTTTGTTATCATCGAGCAGTAGTAACAGTACCTGATAGACCAGCTTCATTATCGAAGAAGTATTGTCCATTAATGCTTCCATCCTGAAATCCGCACCAAAAAGTGAGAGGATGTGGATAAACTTATTTTTCAACAAATTCATGTAGGATCCTTGAGCCCTAAATGCGGTAATTTTGGCGACTAATGAAGCCATTAAGCCGAAAATGTGATTCATCTCTCAGAACGATTTGACCTAATCGATTCTTGTGTCAAATGTAAGCACGGAGACACACAATGCTGAATTTATGTTCTTAAACTTTCATTAATACTCTTTTGCACTTCTTCGATATTGATATTTGAACAGCTTGTTTAAGGCCACCAGTTTGTTTATCATCACAAATGGATCTATTTGACCTGACCTCCATCTATTTTTGTACGATATATTATATTACTTTTGAAATATTGTTCAATAAGGAAAACGCTTCATGTTGTAGTGCCCCATTTTTGTTACCCCTAATCTTGCATTATAGTTTAAGCAATAATATTCCATTGAAAAAAAAATTCGTTGCACCTCATTAGCAGGGCTTCCAATATTCCTGATCTTCGCTTAAATCCATATGAAAAAAAAAACAAAAATATTGCATCGATGTTTTTAATATAAGATTTATTTCTAACTAGCTGACCCGGGCAAACGTTCTTTTGCCTTCAAATTTTATTTTCACTGCAAGTCTGGTTCCATTGCAAAGTCATGGCAGATTTAAATTTCGAAGAAGAATGAAAGGTGCACTAAATCGACATAGCAATTATTGTTCAAATACCGTTTACTGAAGCAGAAATAATGGATTTATTTATTTTTGATAGCTGGGCCCGGTCCGCGTTGCTGGCCGCTTATCGCGCTAATCTCTATCGGGCAAAACACAAACAAACTAAATATTGCGCCATCTGTCGGACGAACTTTAAATTACACAGAAACACTCCTCACGCCCCATAGAGCATGTATATAATGTTTGGTCAAAACTAGTGCAGTAGTTCTTGAGTTACGGTGCAAAAATACAAAAAAACTAAATATTGCGCCATCTGTCGGATGAACTTCAAACTACACAGAAACACTCGCCCCATAGAGCATGTACATAAAGTTTGGTCAAAATCGGTGCAGTACTTCTTGAGTTTAGCGATCACGAACATACACGTAATTTTTATATATGTATATTTAGAGATTTTGGGAAAAAATTTAAGCATGTCTATGCTGTTTGTTATACCCTATACCACTATGTGGTTTGGGTATAATGACTTTGTGCTGCTGTTTGTAACTACCAAAAATATTTGACCTAGACCCACCTTTTATTATACCGATCGAATCAGAAACACTATCTGATTCGATTTAACGATGTCAGTCCGTCCGTCCGTCCGTCCGTCTATGTGTCGATGTATACGTTTTAATCAAACTGCAAGTCGCCAATATGGGTATATTTTGATGACATTTAGTACATAAGCTTTTATCGACCATAGGATGAACGCTGTTGAAATTAGTGAAAATCGGTGCATGTTCAGAACTAGCCCACATACAAATGACCCCTATGAAATCGACATAAATTGCCATAAGATCCAAATTATCATATAGATCTTACTCAAATTGGGTTTGTATACGTTTATTACATCCATTAATGAGTAGTCCAAAAATTATACCTATGGGACAACCCTTACTCATAGGCCCCATGTAGAGCTGCTTCCCGGTCTACACTTAAATCTATCAAAAAACAAAAATATTGCACTGATTCTTTTCAAATTTTGTTTGTATATATTTTTGCAAAATACAAG
The DNA here is from genome assembly GCA_963682025.1 of Cordilura impudica. Lineage (NCBI taxonomy): Eukaryota > Metazoa > Arthropoda > Insecta > Diptera > Scathophagidae > Cordilura > Cordilura impudica. The sequence continues at coordinate 102,891,293 of OY821517.1, forward strand.
AGACCTTGCCCAACATGAGCAGGATCGGTCCAATTTTAGGCCTAGTGCCCATATAGATATAGCATCCGATGTGAACTTTTTCATATCTGCAGACAAAAAAATTAATAAAAATCCCACTCAAATTTGGTTTATCTTATTTTCTATATCCAGTTAGTTTGGCCTAAGAGATAGGGTCTCTAAACGCATGGTATAGGGTATCGTATAGTCGGTCTAGACCGACTATAATTTTCTTACTGGTTTTGATCTAACTTTGATTTTGGTCGGAACATGACCACCAAAAGAAGCAAAGCTCCAAAATAGAAAGTTAACAGTAGAAAGTTTTTTTTTATTTATTTTGCTTTATCTTTGTTAGGTGCTAGATGTAACTCGGTGTGCATCGCTACCACCGTCCTCCCCGCACGCATCGTAATGAAAAGGCTCACACAAAGTCTCAAGCCTCTCACTATTACAGTACTCCAGATATATGATATTTATTATTTACTTTGCATCGGTTGTGCCACGCCCCTTTGTCCGTCCACTTTTGGTTGAATACTCACGTTAATAATAGATGATCTAAGACAAATTTGCAAAGCTGTCTCTGCCATCGTACTCGAGATACTTATATGATATTGAGTAACTACTTTATGTTGAAGGTACCATGCCCACTTATCCGATCCAGCCCATTTCCGGCATAGCTACTAACAACAATAATAGGTGACCTCACACAAATTTGTAAAGCTCTCCCTACCATACTACTCTATCTATATGATATTAAAAATTTACTTTGTTTGGGAGGTGCCATGCCCACTAAAAATATTTAAAAAGGCTATAGCCTATAGCGGTTCCCATATCCGCAGTAATACTCTGTGAAAATTTCAGAAAAGTCAGATGAGTAGTTACGGAGATTACCTCCTACAAACAAACAAACAAACAAACAAACAAATATTACCTTTTTATTATATTAGCATAGATTTGAACACACTAATATATGAACTTAAGCTAAAAATGTTTTTGTTGTAAATATGTAATGTTAATTCGGAGATGATAGATGGTGCCATTGATGGCTAGATAAATTTCTATATTCGTTTGCTAGTTTCTATTTGGACATTTATAGACCACTATCAGAAACTCGATGCGCTTCGCTACCGAAATAAATAAACTAGGAAAACATTTTTTAGAAAACCATTTTATTTATTTTTGGAAATTTTTAATTTTGTCGATTTTTATTTTTACGATTTTGGTGATTTTTGATTTTGTCGAATTTTGACTGTTGCGATTTTTGTTTTTTTTTTGTTGCTATTTTAGATTTTTACCACTTTTGTTTTTTGCGATTTTTTATTTTGGCGATTGTAAATTTTAGCGATTTATGAATTTTATCGATTTTGGCTTTAGCGTTTTTGTTTTCTGCGATTTTGGATTTTGGATACTTTTTATTTAAGCGATTTTGGTAATTCGCGATTTTTTGGTTTTGGCAATTTTTGATAAATGGATATTTTTGTGTTTTGTGATTTTTGATTTTAGCCATTTTTGATTTTGGCAATATATGAGTTTTTATCGATTTTTAGCCTTAGCGTTTTTTATTTTCTGTGATTTTGGTTTTTGGCGACTTTTTATTTTGGCGATTTTTGTTATTGGCGATTTTTATTTTTTGCGATATTTTTATTCGCGATTTTCGGTTCTGGCGATTTTTGATATGCGCGATTTTCGGTTTTGACGATTTTTGAATTCGGTGATTCCAACTTAAGTCGACAGAGGATAGTTTTAGCTTTCAGATCAAAGCAAAAAAGTTGGCACATGTATTCTCAGGAACTAAGACGGTGACCCCAAAGTCTGAAAATTATGTTTTTTTGAACTCATATTTGGGTTTCATTAATTCGGACATTATTGAACCAAAAACATTAAAATTTTGATATTTACATGGACCAGTAATAGAGGTTTTTCAGAAACACCGACATATTTGGAATCGGTTTATTGTTCAGTAAAACTCAGCGCGGGTAAAAAAGATTTATATTTTTGTTAAATTAAAAAAATTCGTAATATTAAATCAACAATTAATTAAACTAGAAAGACTTGGAAAAAGGTTAATTCTAAATATTTCAAAAATACAAAAACAATTATGGTAATCTTCGAAGCAATTACTGTTTTTTGTGAAACAAGGTTTTTTACAAAAGAAACATATTGCGTTTGTCCGATTTTTCTTTCCATTTTTAGTACAAACTAAAAAAGTAGTAATCGGTTCTCTGTGATCTATATGTGACCTTTTCCGAGAAAAGGGGCCTAGTGTGTCCAAAAACGGGTTCTGTCAAAAACGGTGGATTCTGGTACCTAAAAGCGTGTAGAAACTTTAAATGCGTTTTTTTCTCAAAACTTAATTTTCACACACTAGGTCCCTTTTCTCGGAGAAGGTCACATATTTAAAAATTTTCAACAAGTAAAAAACAAAAACTACGGTTATATATGTAAAAAATAAAACAAAAATCACTGACTTACTTTGAGCGGAGTATATTAGTTGATCTCTAATTTTAACCGTCGACGACCACTGGGATATATACATATGTCCCATGAGTTTTTCCTTTATGGTATTGAAAAAAATATTTTTAACGATACTTTTGTTTAAAAATGTTGGGTCGTTAAGTACGAGTCAACAAAAAAAATAAAAAATTTTTCACCAGTTTAGATTTTCTCGTGAAAGTGTTAATAACTTATGTACTCTGACAAAGTTCCAAAGCTTTATCTATAATATTACTCCAGTTATATGTCATAAATCTTTACTTTTAATGGGGTGCCTCGCCCTCGGATCCCGCCTATTTTTTATCACTGTATTTTCTATTTCAAATTTGCTGTAATACTGAGTAATTCAAAATCAAATTGCGAGCCATATAACTTGTGAAATATATTCTTTCGACCACTGGTAGTCGAACCCATCGGAGATTTTTATTTTACTCTGTGAATCCACTCGTATCGTTAGAAAAAGGCTTAAGTGTCTTAGCAATGAAGCAAGAAACGTTAACTTTATTACTAAATGTTTGTTTATTTGTATTTGACGCTGTGCTGTTTTCTGATAAAAAAAGATTTTAGATTTCCTCAGGTTTTTCATTGCATTGGCTAATTACTTAAATCACTGCACAGTGTTGTCAGTAATGCAATTACCAATATTTCTTTTAATGTAGATTTAATGCCACATTTCTCCAACGTATGTGAAGCTTTACTGTATCTTTGGAAGTAATTTGACACAACTTCCAAAAATATTAATATTAAGAGATTTCCATCCACGAAACATTGAAGTTATTCTAAAAATAATAGATTTGCTTCAAAAATAGCAGTTTGTTAAGATTTGCTGTGTCGTAAGGGCACTTGTCAAATTCACCTCAAGCATTATGGTGGCAGTAGTGAAAATTTGATTGTATGTGTGTCACCGACAAAATCTAAATTTTTTGATTTTCCATCAAGCATCGTCGGTGTGACACATACAAACAAATTTTCTCTAATACCATCACAATGCTTGATGGCGAATTTGAGAAGTATATAGTGCCCTTTAAGAAATTTTGTTAACGGCTTCCCGTATACGTGACAGCGACTCACGATACCATCTGTTAAACTCTATATAGTGGCACTTATCTATAAGAGACAACTATAAGTTAAATTCACTGGAGTTGACACAATTATTTAGAATTTTTTGTTGGTATGTATCTGTTTCTGTTATGATTTTCTTTTTATGGATAATGCAATATAAAATATTACCCTGCTATAAAACCCCGCTTAACTCTGGGGGACTTGCTTTTGTCTATATTCGCCGAATTTCGATATGTCTTGTTCTTCGAAATATTCGCCATTATATTTTTGAATGCATTCTGGCTTCAGAAAACTCTGACAACAAAATTTACTAAAATCAATTCATTGGGTTCCAAATCAAAGCTGCATCTGCTCTGTTTGAGCCGCATTATAATAGTTGAAAATGATTGGTGATTAGATCTGAACTGCGGCCAGGTTTGCAGTCATCATATGGAAAATGCGGCCTTTAGATTAAAAACAAAATTTATCCACGCTTTTCATGTCTAATTATATATGGTGTTCAAGTTCAAATGATCGCCTTAATTCTTATTTTGAAGCTGGCGCCTAGAAAACACTACTATTGCTATACGTTCTTTTTTGCAATTTTATTTTTAAATTAAATGAACCTAATTTTATCACAACATTTCAATGAATGTCAATTCGTGGAAAAGATAAGTTCATTTGCTTGTGGCGCAAAAAAGATTAGGCTACCATTTGCTTTTGATTTGATATACAAATTGCTTTAAATTTTTCAAACTGTTAATAAAGTGAATTATTTTTTTACTTCGCTAGTTTAGAAAAACAATTAACTCTTGTTTTTTTTTTTATTCATTTATTGGATTTTTCCTAATTTTCGGGTCCGGATTGCTAATCAAAGAAAATTCAATTCTGTCGATGAGAGGATTCTAGAATATGTGTGTACGTAGTTTTTTATTCAGTATAAAAAATATAAATAAAAAATAAAAAATAAATAATAACATTGAAATGTAGTCCTCTGTTATTAATTCAGAAACTTACAAGGTGTGCTTAAAATAATTCAAAAAAATTCTTCTATAATAAGCTTTCTATAATTTAAAGCATTAGTAACAAAATTATTAAGTTTATTCCATTCGGTTGGCATTTTTCCATTTTAAATATTAATTCTTAATGTCTGTTTCTAATCACCCCGAGTACTGGATAGTTTGCCATAAAATGCTGAACCGTTTCATCTTCGCCCGTATTGCATAAACTACCTTCATTGCAATTAAAATTGTTTGCTTTCAATGGAAGGATACCGCATCTGGTTTTAAATATTATTGTGATTTGTTGTTGTGTTAATGTATTTTCAATATAGTTTTCTCCTTTAATGCGGTCAAGGTGTTTGTTGAAACGAATGCTTTTTTCTTCATTTGCAAATTATTTTTAAACTTTATTTGTTGTAACAAGGTGCTTCCTCTGTACAGCCATTCTTGTGATGAAGTTTCATTAAACCGTATACCATATCCTCTTCCCAATTCATTCATCTGTGAGGCAGCCTGTTTGGCTGACATTATAAATACTTTTAAAAATATAATCCACAGCCAAATTCAAAGTATTAATATAGCTGACTTCTGCATTCGTTTCGAAAATTGAAGCATAATTCGGGGTAAGCCCTGGTAATTCAAGAATTATTTTTATAAAATACCGTTGTAATTTATCCACTTCATCAAACAACCAACATCCCTATACTTGAGCAGCATACGTTTGTATATATCGACAGACTGAAAGTTTCCATTTAGATGCAAGTGTTATATTTGGTTTATTAAGAAAACTTCACCAGGTGGAATTAATGCTGTTCTTGGCAGAATTATTAATTTTTTCCAGATGTTTTTTGAAGCTCGTTTCGGTGTGAGCAATTCTTCTAGATAACAATACTCAGTAACAATCTTTACATATTGATCCTTATATTTAATTCTTTCATTGACTGAGAGTTTACCACTTTTTCTAAATACCATCATTTCAGATTTTCCCATATATACTACTATATTCCATTGCTAACAATATTTTTCCAAATTGTTTACCATATCTTGCATAATAACTATATCATCTGAGAGCAGTACAATATCAATATCAGACCACCCCCCAAATACTCGTGGAGCTCATTTAAATATAGTGTAAAAAGTAGTAGTGTAAGTAAGAACCCTTGCTTAACTGCGGTGTAGGCTTCAAAGTAATCAGATAACTCGTTTCCTGTCCAAACAGCTGATTTTGTATTACTATATACGTTTTTAATAAAACTTACAACTTTTGTGTAAATTCCAAGTGTATGCAATTTAAATATTAGGGAACCCCTTGATACTCTGTTAAACATTGCTTTGAAGTCTACGAAGAAGGCGTAGAATTTTTTCTTTTCCATAAATTTCAAAAACACTACAGCAGATAAGTTATATATGTTATCCACGGTTGAATATTGTGACCTAAAACCAGATTGAAAATCGTTTAAAATATTGCGATTTTCAATCCAATTTATTAGTCTGGCGCGAATTATTCCCATTAGCACTTGTGCCGAACAATTCATAAACGAAATCCCTCTATGGCTGTTAGGGTCATTTATATCTCCCTTTTTATAAATGAAAATATTATTCTTTTTAAAAATTCTTCATCTATCATTTCCGATTCAAAAATAATATTAAAATTATTAGACAACTCATTAACAAATTCTGTTGTAGCATTCCTAAACATTTCATATGTACCTATAACGACCCCCAGTTCATTACTTGTTGTAAGTTGACGCAAAACCTGTTTCTCTTCCATTACTGTAATACATTGTTCAAGCTCTTCATTATATTGCCTCCTTGGAGCATATTGAATTTCATTTGATATCAGTGGTTGGTTCAATAGATGCTGAAAGTACTGTTTAAAATCATCTGCTGGTGCCCACTTTAAAACTATCACCTCGTATCTCCTTTGCTAACACCCACCATTTTTTGCCATCATTTGTTACATTAAGTTTCTTATTGAGCTCAGAATAATATTCTAGATTATTTCCCGGGTTTAACTCGCTGATATGCAATTTAATGTAGCAGCATCTGTCAGCTTACGATTTACGATGCTGTCGGGTTGAGTGTTATTCCCTCCTGCACTGCGACCAAGTAGATCTACTGGGCACCCTCTTTCAGATTCTTGTTCTCTACTGTTTTATTAGTTTTAGCGTTTAGGAACTTTATGATATGTTTCACCGCCAATGTTTTGTATGCTTCCTCCCTGATTTCAGATTAGCCAAAAAGTTTGAGCCTTATGCCGTTTTCTTTTCTGAAAAAAATGTCGCCCTTTTTTTTGCCCTTTTTTCGAAAAGTGTATTTTTTTATATATTCTGAATTAAGAGCAACCTTATCTTATATATCAATCGAAAGGTCTCAAAGTCGAGCCCTCATAAATTACAAAAAATTCGAGCCATTGACTTCTTTCAGGTCATAGTGGGAGAATATTTCCCCATTGTTCCCCTTTTTTGAATATTTTCACCCTATGACTTCTAAGAGGATAATAATCAAATTTTTTTTGTATTTATGAACACAGCACTTTGTGGCCTTTCGATTGATATATAACACAAGGTTGCTCTTAATTCAGAATATATAAAAATATACACTTTTCCAAAAGAGGGCAAAAAAAGGGCAACAGTTTTTGTCAGAAAAGAAAACGGCATTAGATATGCAAACGCTGGACACTTTGCCAGTATATGCTCCATGCTCATCCTCCAGGCAGTATCTGGACGTTTCCTTTTCAGCCAAATGCATTTTGTATAAGATGTATTTGCACGCATAATGCCCTGTGAGTGCCCCACATATAAGTCTTAGATTGGATCTGTTCGATATTAGGGCATCCCTGCTCCTTTTTTCGCTTCGATGCAAAAATTTTTTTGAGTGTTGAAGTAGTAACTGTCCATTCCAATACTCCACTGATTCGTCTTTAATCCATCTGACGATTTTCTCGGTTATGTCTTTTCTGGTGAATTCGAATTGAGGGTTTTGAACAATAAATGGTCTTTCCGCTCCTCGTCTTGCCTGTTCATCAGCCTTCTCATTTCCTTCGTACGCTTCGTGACCTGGTACCTATATAAGCGTCACTTTATTAAGTTCAGCCAGTTTATTTAGGGCTCTCTGGCTTTTGAGTTCGGATTTATGGTGGTATACTGATTTGTAAAGTGCTTTTAGAACAGCCTGGCTGTCTGACCTTAGATTTATCTTCGTCCTTGTCAGGTTTCTTTCCAATAGTTTAGCAGTAGAAGCATTTAGTGCGTGTAGTGCCGCTGTTAATATTGTGGATTCATTACATAGGACGATATGGATTTTGCACCTTGGTCCGTAAACAGCCGCTCCTACTCCTTCTGTTGTTTTGGATCCGTCAGTGTACCACTTCCGGGCATCTTCATGCAGCCACTCGAATCTGCTCGGGATATGAAAAGTGTTGTTCTTTTTAAGTTCCAAAACTGGATCTATCTAATCACTACACTTAAGTCATATCTTTGATGCTTTTGGCTTTATCAAGGATCTTCATGTGTTATTTATGATCTCCTTCCTTAATCTGTCAGCTTAGTTCGTGCTGGTGATGTTTACTCCAAAATAATTCGGAACAGCGTGGCTGACGTTACTTTATGAAAACCTGTACTCCCATTCACTATTTTTAGGTACATCATTACAGGATCTTATCTTTCGTGATGAGATAAACCTGCAGATGACACACTTTGCAAACTTTTGACGTCATGATATTTAAAACCAATGTGTTTTCAATAATCAAAACATCTTCAAATCCCTTACCCCAAACCATCCTGAAAGTTTTCCAAATTTCATTGTTGCGGTTCAACCTTTTTAATCAATTTCTCCATCATTATAGTAAAGTATAATTTTTGTCTCACTTTGCAAGATAATGTCATTCCATTAGGCAATGTGTATATGTAGCAAAAGGTAATCTCTTTTGCATATACTAAAGTTTGCTTAGGTTTTTTTTAACCAATTCAGTTTTGACTTTACCTGAAAGCACCCTAGTAAACGCATTTTATTCTCTCCGCAATCTCTTGTGGGCACCCATTTGAAGGTTTATACTCAAGTCTTCCTTCATGTTCTGCGCGATTTAGGGTATTACAAACCATCTGTCTTGCCACTTGTGGATGAAAATATTTTGGAAAATTCTTGCAACGTTTTCCCAAGATTGTGGTTGTAGTAAATCAACTGAATCAAAGCACAAAAAGTTTTTAGTAATATTTGATTAGAACATAAGAAGTTGCTGCGACCAAAACTAAAAATTACAGTCGATGACAGTAAATGCATATATAAAGAATATTACAATTCAAAGAGAAATTGTAAAAACCCTTTTTTCGCAACAAGATTTTGAAGTTTCTTCAGTTTTTGTTCTATCATAAAAAATTTATTTTTAATTTATTCCATTTTTGTTAGGCTTTGTTAGTTAATACATAAGTAAATTAAAAATAATAATAAATTAAATTTAAACAAAACACGACATTAATATTTTTAAACGAAAATTGAATTAGGCAAAAATTAAATTTTCAAATCACTTAAAATAAAGAAAATGGATTTCGTATTAGAAAACGTTCTGAGAATATATGCCATTTAAGATGTCAGGCGATCCGATTTTAATATTATAAGGTAACCATCTTATTTGCGATGATTTTTAAATCAGCTATTATCTTGTTACATATTTAGGTTATATATATTTTTTAATTTTAAACTACTTTCGGTCTATTAATATCCAGCAAATTATTTTTGCTGGTTATTTGTAATTTCATTCGTCTGTAGTTGATGAAATTTTTTACATTTGACTAACATTCAGCCAGCGATTATTTCTAACTTTTATGATGTTCGTTTCTCGTTCCTTTTTCCTTCAAAATATCGAGGTTTTTCTGTTGTTATTCCTACAGATTTTTATAATGAGTCTATATTTACAAGAATCCATTTTCTGTTTTACACAGCTCTGCCATTTAATATTTATGTTGCGCAATTTTTGTATGTACTTATTTTTTTTTAACAAACTGTTGTATATTTTCTATTAAAGCTTTATGACTTTGTTTGTTTTGTGGTTCCGTTATTAGGGTAGCTTTCTCTTAACCCTCCCCCTATATTCAGAACAAATATCAGGCAATTCCTATTGTTATTTGCGCTTTGATTATGGTCTTAAACTGTAGGCAATTGTTTCACCATTGTTATTTTTTTTTTTTTTTTTTGAACCATTTAGCAGCAGTATACAAATTATTATTCCTACCAGCTACATATTCTTACTATAGATAAAACAAGAGTGTGTAGCTTTGTGTGTGCGTGGAAGTTTAATGGCTTCATAGATTTTCATCTTAATTTTCGTATTGGAGACTTTTTATAATTTCTTGGATTTATTGGTTATATATGACCATTTTAATATTATTTCATGTAGATTTTATTTAAAAAAGTTCATCAAATTTTGGTCCATTAACGTATAATGTAATTTTTTAAAGTTACAATTAAATAAGCAATTGTCATGCTAATGGTGATCCATATATCTGTGGTCACTAGCGGTAACAGCCTGATTCGACTTAAGAACGATTTGAGTTATGTATGCTATCATATTCTACTAACAACGTTTTATATTTACGTGAAATCCCCAATTCTCTAACACTGTTTATTTAAAAGTTATTAATAAAAATGTAATGACCTAATTCGTAGTGAAGCCCCCATTACATTTATATAAACAGGTTTTTTTTCGAAAGCATGAATTTCGACTTAGGCGGTTAATGCTTGTGACCACAGATATATGAGTTATAATAAATTTAAACATAATATTGTTTTTAATTTTCTTTCGAAATACCTTATTTTTTTCAAAAAATATGAGCTGAATCAAGTACATGTGGGGCATATTGAAGGATTTCAAATGCAAATTTTGTGATTTGGATGAGTCGAGCTTACAATTTTACGCGATTTCTACTACTCCCTGGCTGTCTGTCTTTCTGTCTGTCGTGGGTCAACCCCATTTCCCCTTATCCAATTGATATGAAACTTGGGCCATAGTCTTGTTGTGACTACAGATTAATTTTGGGGTAGTCATGCACAGTTACGCATAGTAACGCACAGTCACGGAGAGATTTAAAACTTATTTCCCCTCATCTAATCAATCTGAAACTTGGTCGCTATACTTGCTGTGAAAAAATATTAACTTTGACATAGTCATGCACAGTCACGCACAGTCACGGAGTGATTTAAATCAAATTTCCCATTATCCAATCGATCTGAAGCTTGGTCGCTATACTTGCTGTGAAAAAGATTAACCTTGCCATAGTCACGCACAGTTACCCATAGTCACGCACAGTCACGGAGAGATTCAAACCTCACTTACCCTCATCCGATCGATCCAAAACATTGTCCATAGACTTGTTGTGGCCAAATATTAATTTAAGATGGCCACACACTCGCGGAGTGATTTAAACCCCATTTCCCCTCATCCGAGAGCTCTGAAACTTTGTCCATAGACTTATTGTGACCAAAGATTAATTTTAAAATAGTCACGCAAAGTCACGCACAGTAACGGAGAGATTCAAACCTCATATGCATAAGGAAATATAGAGTTTTAATAAAAAATTTGTTTTTATGGGTTACATTATTTAAGTTTTTCATTTAAATTTTTTTTTTATTCCAAAGTACAAACCTTGCGGTTAGTTATGGAATACTGTTTCATTCAAATGACTTCCTCAGCTGGGCTCGCAGTAGCCCAAATAATCAACACAATTTTTTGGTATATTTTCGACAGTAAGGAGCTGCACTAATTTATGTTTTCAGTACCTCAATCAATGCTGGGTGGTTAGAGTAACACGCATCTTTAACAACTTAGCACATATGTTAGTCAAATTGCAGCTGCATAGCACGGCCCTCCAACCAGGTGAGACTTAATATTGTGTCCAGATCCATATCTTCGAAAATGGGCCCAATATAATCAATTATTTGATGGAAGCGTTGACCGTTCACCGTAACGTGTGTGCATTCTGGATCTACGAAGAAAAATGCTCCAATGCTACACCAAACAGTGCCTCATAAGGGGTGTATTGACTTTGAATCAGTCATGTGTGCATTTCTGTGCCCAGATGCTTATTGATGTAACCACTGAGGTCAAAACGAGCTTCATCAGAAAAGATGGTTTTTCTGTAAAAATTGTTATCTTTTAAGCACCATGTTTTTCGATTGTACGCAATTTACGTCTACGGGAAGTTATAGCTTTATCTAATAGCGATGCAGTTTCACGCACACGTTTGACCAAATTTTTTACTCATTGCTTGAAAGCCGCTTCTCTTATTTACCAAATTTTGATTTTGATTCACCACTTTGGAAATAAGTTTTTAATATTTTCCAACGTTATTCAAGCGTAAGTCGACTAAGATGCAGTACTCAAAATATACTAGAGGGACAACCCTGTACATCATTTGTCCAATTTTATGGGGAATATTTAATTTTTATATAACATTATATACAAAAATTATTCAATAAACAGTCCTCAACCATGAGTACGTCATCGAAGTCCCTTAAAATAGATCTTATATATGTAATGCGGACGGGATATGCACCGATCCTATAATTCAACAGGGTTCGTCTTAACCCAATTTCCTATGCAGACATCGCTTAGGAAATTTTTTAGAATGCAGCAAAAAAGCACAATTTAAGAAAATACAAGTGCTAAATTCGGCAATGGTGAATCTTTGATGCAGTCCACTGTGTTCTAAAAACAATATTATAACCATTGATGTCAACACTAAGGGACAAAAGAGGCTAAATTTCTCATTTTATAGTAATTAACATTAAAATAATTAACAAAAATTTTAGGTATTTTCGTGTTTTTATTAATCGAAAGCAATTCCTAAAAACAGTGAGTATATTAGCGTGGTCCCACATTATATGGACATTTTTTAAATGGCGATTTTGGGTAGTAACGGGGTCCAAAACTAATAAATGTGAAGTTTGGGGACAATCGGATAAATATGTGCTTATATGAGGCACATAATAAGAATTCTTTTCGGATTTTACGGAAATTTTGTTTTTGGTCTCTATACTTATAAGTACTCGGATATGAAGTATTGTTATATTACCACATTGTTAACCCATTGCGCAGTGAACCGAAAATGGGTATTTGTATTAATAAAATTTTGAAAACTCCTTTTCTGGGTTTAAATAATTAAAAAAAAACTGGATCTGCCGCTTTAAGGTTTTGTTAAATACATATTAGATTTTAACTGTGTCAACATTTAGGGAATTCCCTTTGCTAAAATTTTTCTCATAAGGATATTTTTGGGGATTTCGGGAAAAATCAGATTTTTGTGAAATATTCAGTAAATCTAATTTTTCAAAATACCGTGTATCAAAAATTAATAAGTTTTTTAATTTAAAATATTCTATTTCGTCGGTATAACTATGAGTTAAGGAAAAAATAATTTGACGTCATTAACCCATAAGGAACTGGTGCCACATATGGCCCCAAGTTGATTAAAGACGATTGAGTAAAAAAAAAAACAAAATCAATATTTTGCAAATACTGTTGAATTTTCAAAGAAAATCTTAAAATGTTATAAACCAGTGTGTAGATCTTTCGTGCCTAATATTTTGGATAAATCCGAGGGCGCTAACCCATTATTTGCCAAGGACAGCTTTGGATTTTAAGATATTTTTCAATAAAGATTACCGAAAACGAGTTTTTCTATTTAACTCGATGAAACCACTATTTGGAATTAAAGAAATATAATTCGTTTAATTTTTCTTTTTATTTAGCCCCAGTGCTCTTGGAATCAAAATTATCCATTGTGATATACCCTTGGTGCAATTGTCTGCTTATTGCTCGCGAATTTTATATATTAAAAGAATTTATGAATAAACTTTGCATTCAAGATTTTTTTCAATATATTTCTTCTCAAGAACACTCATTGGATCAAGCTCCTTCTTTTGAGCTATTAACTGCTTAAATTCGTTGGGTTTGAGGAAAGTGGAGAATCAACTTTACTTTTACTGTACGTTAACTTCTCTTGGCATATTTTGGCATTACTGTACGTTAACTTCCCTTGGCAAATTTTGGTATTATATTATAAAAATTAATATAATATAATATAATGCTGCAGAGCAGCAGGGGTCCTCTAGTATAAATTAAAACAACTTTTATCCAATTTTATTATTAATATATGTCACAAAAACTATCTATATTTTTTTCCTAATAAAAATAAGAACATATAACTCAACATTTTTAAATTAAAATTGACAGGAAGGATATTGTTTTTTGTATGATTATACTATCTTTAGTAAAAACTGCTTTTCTTTTTCATTGTTTGTTATAAGCCAAAATTCAAAGTTTGGTCACGGCAAGTAATGGGTTAACGTTGTTCGATTTATTCCATTTTTAGCATAGAAGTCTTGCACAATTGGTTATTATATTTTAAGTGTCACATCTAAAAATTCAACAGCACTTACAAAGTATTTGAATTTATTGCATAATTTGTCTGCCATTGTCTCCAAAAGGATTAAGGGGCCCATATCATTTTTTTCGAAACACTTGGCTATTAAAATGAAATGTAACATTTTAAAGTAGATGCAAAGTGATACAAAGTATTTAGAAAGGGTACATTTACTGAATTTTTCACAAAAATCTAATTTTTCTCGAAATCCACAACAAAGTACTAGCAAAGGGATTTACCAAAAATTGACATAGTTAGCATGTATTTAAAAAAACCTTGAAAAGCCAGATCCTTTTTTTTTAAATTTTGTTTAAGAAAAATTTTTTATTACTTAAAAATGGTGTTTTCAAAATTCTACCAAAAAACAAGTAAGAAAATTATAGTCGGTCTAGAAAAATTTTGTTTGTATATATTTTTGCAAAATACAAGGGACTTTACCAAACATAGTCAGGATCGTTCCATTTTTGGGCCTAGTCCCCATATAGATATAGCATCCGATATGAACTTTTTCATATCTGCAGCCAAAAAAATTAATAAAAATCCCACTCAAATATGGTTTATGCTTATTTTCGATATCGAATTAGTTGGACCGAAAGATAGGGTCTCTAAACCATGATATAGGGTATGATATGGTCGGTCTAGACCGACTATAATTTTCTTACTTTTTATACCCTATACCACTATGTGGTTTGGGTATAATGACTTTGTGCTGCTGTTTGTAACAACTAAAATATTTGACCTACACCCATCTTTAATTATACCGATCGAATCAGAATCACCATCTGATTCGATTTAACGATGTCCGTCCGTCCGTTCGTCTGTGTGTCCATGTAAAGCTTGTAAGCAAACTGCAGGTCGCAAATATGAATATATTTAGATGAAATTTGGCATTTGATCTTTTATCGGCCATGGGATGAACGCTGTTGAAATTGGTGAGAATCGGTCCATGTTCAGACCTAGCCCCCATACAAATGACCCCTGTGAAATCAGCATATATTGCCATAAGATCGAAATTATTATAGGGTATAATTACCCATCTTCGGACTCATTGCGCAATAGGTTACCAACGCACAAAGGTCCCAAAATGCCAAACTAAATATTTTACATGGGGTACGATTATAACTTTGTTGTTGCAATCTAATAGCAAACACATCAGAGTAACCACAAATGCCTTTTGTTTTTGTAAATTGCAATTTAGCATTTAACATTACAGCATTAAAGTTGATAAACTTCAGTCCACTTGATAAAATAGTTGAGTGCAGGTGTTTTTTAACATTTTTAAATATTTTCTAGTTTTTTTAAAAAATAGTAATTTCTAAAGTTTAAAACGGAAAGTAGAGCTGAAGTTATATAGTTTATTCAGAACGTAAAAAGAAATTAAATATTTAAGGTAAAGTGAATAAATTTCAATATGTTGGTGTATTATAAAATTTATGAATTTTTTCCGATTTTTAAATTTACGTAGTTTTAAAATTTCGGCTCAGTTCGGCTGGCATACGACAAAAAAAAAAAAGAAGATATTGATGTATATTTTTCACTTCATCTTAGCTTGAATTGCGGAAATTTGCTATTTTTGAGATATTCATCTTTTTATATGACGTACACGGTGCTCTTGAAGCAACTTTTGATCGAGGGTCATAGCACATCCGTTTTTTTTTTATTTCGGGTTTTTGCGTCCAAATTTTGTGTTAACAATGTTCTACAAAAATGTAGCCACGGCGGAGGCGAACAACTTTTGTGAACTTAGTGATACAATCTGAGCATGTCTAGGCACACGAAAATCACTTTGTGCCTCAAAAATCGTCTTTTTTAACTTTTTGAGTATACCTTGCAGGGAATCTAAATTTCTTACTCCTAGTATTCTATAAAAATGTAGCCAGGGTATACGTGAATAACTTTGCAAAAATTTTACAAATTTATTTTAAAAAAAAATATATTTTTAAATTTTTATAAAAAAATTTTGTTAATTTAAAAAAAATTTAATTTTTTTTTAGTGCTTATAAGGTATATTTTGCGAAATTCTTTTTTTTTTGTGATTCTTGTTTTAGATAACCTCAACCTTAAAAATGTCGAGATTTTTCAAATGTGGATAAAACACAAAGTGAATTGTGATATAAAGTTAGTTATTTTAAAATTATTACCCATTGAAAATATGAAGTTCATAAAATATAAGGAAACTTGGATTTCTATTAAAATTATACTGTTTTTCTTGATCATTCGATGAAACATCTGAATTAGATTTAAAGAAAGATTGCTTTTTGGATTTTTTTCGGACTACATTGGGCCCTAATAAGAAAAAAAGCACAAATTTTTTTTTTTTTTTTAATTTGGACTTTTTTTGGTGTATCCATTTTTTTTTAATTTTTTTTTACTCAGGTTTAAGCTGGACATAAAACTCATATAATGGCTTTTGACACACTTCGTTTTTATAAATATTGCGTTAGAAAATTAAATTTTACGAAAAAAATTTTGTTGTATATATACAACATATGCATGAAAGGGTTAAACGGTTCTTAAACCTTAGAAATTGATCCAAACTTAAGAAGATAAGCGCAAGCTTGATTGTAAATTCTGTTTCTTTAAAAAAAAAAGTATAAATATGGCTTTAAAATAATTTTGGCCAAATATTTGTTCTAGCGAGCCCTATGTGCAACGTTGAGTACTTATAAGTATAGGGACCAAAAAAAAAAGCATGGCTTTAATCAAAGTATAGAAAATGTCATCATATTTCATGACTTACTGTTTTTTTTTTTTTTTTTTGTAAAAAGTGGTCTTGGGCATTTGCTATTTCTTGGCGAGTTTTTATTCGATTTTGAGCTTTAAAGCTTTTTAAAAAGACAATTTTATACTGAAATCGACTCATGTACAAAATTTTCATAAAATCTAAAATAAAATCATATTTTTCCAGTATAAACACACTTCGGGTAATTTGGGCACCAGAAAGCACCATCGGATCGAGCTACACAGTGAAGACCACATTTAAGACAGCGAACCTCATAATTTAGGCAACGCATATAGATGTTAAAATCGGAAAAAGTCTTATTATCCCCATATAAACACTCTTGAAATTTTCAATCGATTTCCGGTGTGACTTTTCTTTATCCCATTGATCACAAACTTCACATTTATTAGTTTTAAGCAGAAGGGAACACTCTGGACCTTGAAGCTCCCCAAAAACGTATTCACGCTTTAAAAAACCACATCAGAATATGCGGTATCAAAGAATTCAGTAAACATGTAACTTACTAACAAATTGTCACTAGAGTCATGGTTTTAATATTTCGTAAAGGTTGGGTAGCCAGCAGATTTTCCTTTTGAATTTACAAGGCTATGAAAGGATATCGGATTTCAAATGAATTTTTTAATGCGTTTGGTGCGGAAGCTTTAATACAACAAACCCAGAAAATTTAACTTTAGTTGTTTCCTTTTCACTTTGGCCTCAATATTGTTTAATGTTTGGAGGAAAACAAGAATGTATTACTAAAAATCACACAAAATATACTTTCCTTTCTTTTTTTCCAATTTATGCATTATTCTATTTGAATTAAATGTTTTAATTCGTATTATATAATTAGGTTAATGTAAAATTGAATATATGAACATTAGGGTGACAGCGGTTTGCATGAAAAAAATGTTTGGTCGAATTTTGAGGTGTGCGAATTGTTAGTATTGTTAGTGAATTTAAAACTTTAGTGCACAGAATTTGAGCCAAATCGGACAATGCTTTCTCAACGCGCATTGGGTTCAAAGTTCAAATATGCATTTATATGTAAAAATTATCGAAAAAAAAAATAATTTTTCACAAAAATTTTGGTATTAATAATTTCATTTTAATTAAATTAATTAATGAACAATAATCTACGGTAAATTATCTCTCTAATAAAATAACAAAATGTATTATCGGTTAAAAAATCCAAGTAATATCAAATTCACTTAACTAAAATATAAGGATACTAAAGGGTTAGCTTTAAATAATATTGTGCTAAACTTGTATTTTTCTGCAATTTGTTAATTTTTTTTTTTCATTTAACAGGTGGTAGAAAATTATAGGCAACAGTATTCGAAAAATGCAAATTTACAATCTCTGCAAAAAGATAACGATTTATAATATTAGTTATTATAGCCTATACCACTATGTGGTTTGGGTATAATGACTTTGTGCTGCAGTTTGTAACAACCAAAAATATTTGACCTACACCCATCTTTAACTATACCGATCGAATCAGTATCACTATCTGATTCGATTATACGATGACCGTCCGTCCGTCTGTGTGTCCATGTAAAGCTTTTAATCAAACTGCAGGTCGCAAATATGAATATGTTTTGATGAAATGTGGTATATGAGCTTGTTTCGGCCATAGGATGAACGTTGTTGAAATTGGTGAGAATCGGTCCATGTTCAGACCTAGCCCCCATACAAATAACCCCTATGAAATCAACATAAATTGCCATAAGATCCAAATTATCATATAAATCTTAGCCAAATTGGGTTTGTATGTGTTTATTACATCCATTAATCAGTAGTCCAAAAATTATCCCTATTGGACAACTCTTAGTCATAGGTCCATATAGAGCTGCTTCCCGATCTTCACTTAAATCTATCAAAAAAAAAAAAATATTGCACTGATTCTTCTCAAATTTTGTTTGTATATATTTTTGCAAAATGCAAGACACTTTACCAAACATGGTCAGGATCGGACCATTTTTGGCCAAGTCCCCATATAGATATATCATCCGATATGAACTTTTTCATATCTGCAGCCGAAAAAGTTAATAAAGTCCCACTCAAATTTGGTTTATGCTTATTTTCTATATCCAGTTAGTTGGGCCTGAGAGATAGGGTTTCTAAACGCATGGTATAGGGTATCGTATAGTCGGTCTAGGCCGACTATAATTTTCTTACTTGTTTTTAATTAATTATTTTATTTATGGAATAAAAAAGTTTTAAAGCTGTTCATATACAATTCGCGTGTCCCAAAATGTGTCCTAGTTTTAATTTTTTTATTTTTAGAATTATTATATTCATATAAAGGTATATCGAGGGCTTATATCCAAAAAGTGCTATCTATATTTGACACCAACATTAATTTTTGATTTCAAACTGTTCTCTGATATAACTATCAAATATAATATTATTTATGATATCATACGTGATTAGTACGACTATTTCTTAATAGATATTGGAGCAAATCGATCGACAAATACTCTCAGATCTTATTATTAAACTGGTTTTACTCTCTCTTTAAAATAATTACTAGGGGAGCCCAGCCCTCGAAATTCGACTGCAAATTCTAGGAAATTTTATTTTATCATTCAATTTATTCCTCTCATTATAAATATTTGTTGAACATACAGAAATAAAGGCCACCTTGTATGACACCTAAAGGTATTCAAATTTTTGGCAACTCACAATTCAATGTTACGCAATTATTGTAATGAAATCAGTACGTTAACTTTCGTGTTGCATAATATAAAGTTGATTGTGCACACATAACTTTCGTCAAACTCAACAAATTTAAACAGTTAATAGCTCAAAAGAAAGAACTTGATCCACTGAGTTTTCGGAGATCAAAATACATTCATTAGAAGAGGAGCTATGAGAATTCGAATTGCTTGAGTAAATGTGTCCCATAAGAAATATACAAATAAGGATTGCGTTTGTGTATAATTTGGATAAGGTAGGAGTTGAGTAAATTTCAATGATTGATAACATATCTGTGTCTAAATACCTTTCATTAAAAAAAATTAAGGAAATCGGCCGGATAGAATGGCCAGACTTTAGTTTTCGTAAATTTTTTTAATATATAAGATTGATGCAGATAGCACTTTTTGAATATAAAAATTTACAATAATATAAAAATTCACAAAATATACAAATTTGTTTGTATACAAATTTGTTTGTACTGTATTAAACATAAAAAATAATTAATCTACATATTTTCATAAAATAACGAATAAATTTAAGGAATTTTTGAATACGTTAAATTTGTTTTATTTAAAAAAATCCTGATGAAGAAAATATTTATAGATTTTCATAAAGAGTCAATTTGACTTCAAGAGTACCCCACGGGCTAATTTCAGAAAATAAGTCCAGATTATTATTTCTTAGAATCATTAAAATATTATCAATAAATTTTATCGAAATCCTTCCATAGATATATGTATATTATTTCGATATTTTGTTTTTAAAAAATGTAAATCTCCTTAAATTTGACTTTTGACCTTAAAGAGTGACAGTCTATAGTACTTCAATTTAACCTTTATTTATTAATTTGAGAACTTGTATCAAGTCGTATAAGATCTTGATAAAAGATATTTGAAATGTGAAAACTCCAAAAAGACGTAGCCTAAAAGTTGAAAAGGTATAAAAAATCAAAGTTTTCTTCAATTCCGCTGAGATAAAAATGCTGCTTTCGCCAAATTAAAATTAAGATATCTACAATATTTGGAATTTATAATCACATATATTTTGTTAGTAGAAAAAGTTAAATTGGAGATTTGGAAATAGTGTTAAAAAATACGCAACGTTTTAACATTAATTTAGAACGGCATTGCAATAGTCGAGATGCCAAATAACTTACACGTGATTATTTAAGGATCAGCAGAATGCAAAAATGTTGTTCTTGTAGATTATTTCAATGTCTTTAAAAGTGTGAGCTCGATTTTCTTAATCAAGTGGTCTGCGGCGCATTTATTTCCTGAGGAACTTGATATTACTTGGCAGTTTTTCAACCAATAATAGATTTTGTTATTTTATTAGAAAGATAATTTACTCTAGATTATGGTCTATTAATTAGTTTAATTGAAACGCAGTTATTAATATAAAAATTTTGGTGAAAATGATTTTTTTCTTCATAATTTTTACATATACAGTCGAAACTCTCTATAACGACCTCCTATATAACGAAGTATTCTTTATTGCGAAGCAATTATAAGAACACTGTGTTTTGGGTCTACTTTGAGTGTATTATAATCTCCATATAACGAATTTCCCTATAGCGAATATTTCCTTATAACGAAGCATTTTTGCTACCGTAACTTCAAGATTGATGCGTTTTTAATCTCCATATAACGAATTTATTCAAATAATTTTTCATTATTATTTACATCAGTATTTTGGGGAACCACCGAACTGTGCAAATGACAACTGGAATCATTACCAGCTCTCACATTTCTTGCAGTCGCTATCAGTTTGCCTTTGCACATCGCGATAGTAAGTTGTAAAATGACTCCGCGCTTAAGTGTTACTGTGGAAAGAGGCTTTTGATCATAAAAGAAGTTGAAAAGGGAAAAGCTTAAAAAAAAGACATTGCTAAGCAATTTGGAATTCCTTCCAGTAGCTTATCTATGATTTTAAAAAACAAGGATAAGCTTTTAACCAATGTCACAGATAATGCATCCAGTATTAAACACAAGAAGCTTCGAACTTGTACCTTTGAGGATATTGACGAAGCAATGCTGAAATGGGAATTCACCTAACGTGGTAGGAATATTCCTCTGTCTGGACCAATACTGAGAGAAAAACAGAACAATTCGCTGAAGCATTGGAAAATGGAGAATTTAAAGCAACATCCAAACTCAGATGAATGGGTGACGAATGTCTTGCCGATGAGACGGGTTTGTTTTTTAAGTGCTTACCAAATAAAACGATGGCATTTAAAAATGAGAAGTGCCTTGGGGGGAGAAACAGCAAAGACAGGATTGCTGTTATGGTGGCATGCAATATGACCGGATTGGAGAAAGTTAAATTAATTATCATAGGAAAGGCCAAGAATCCGAGATGCTTCAAAGGAATCAAATCTCTAGATGTGGATTATGAATTTAATACGAAAGCATGGATGACAAGCAAGATTTTCTTGAAATGGCTCTTGAAATTGGACCGAAAGTTTGCTTCTCAACAAAGAAATGTTTTGCTTTTTGTTGACAACTGCGCTGCGCACCCTAGGGATGTAAAGGACCAATTGAAAAATATTGAAATTGCTTACTTCCCACCCAATATGACTTCGTTACTTCAGCCAATGGATCAGGGCATAATTTGTAACATTAAAACGCATTACAGAAAGCGCATTTTGACAAACATTTTGTTACAAATGAAGGGGAAAGAACCTCCCACGCCCATAAATTTACTAAATGCCATACGAAACTTAAGCAAAGTGTGGAATATCAATGTAAAATCCGAGACAATTGCAAACTGTTTTAGAAAAGCAGTATTTGTAAAAGTTGGCACCACAACGAACAACAGTATGCCTTGGCACGAAGAAGGCTATCTACCACTGTCCCACTTCGCCTTTTTAGAGTCTACATTTAAAACAGTTGCTAATATTAATGCAATATTTAAAGACTACATCAATGTTGACTGTGATGTCATTACCACAGACAACCCTTCCGACGAAGATATCCTCGAAAGTGTTCAAGAAAATTTTGGAGCACCAGCTATCTCAGGTAAAGAAACAATAATAAAGCAAATCCGTGGCTAACAATTTGCTGATGTACATTATTATTTCGCTTTTAACAGATTCAGATGAATACGAAGAAGAATCTGCCGATATTGTGAAACCGTTACCCACATATGGACAACTTTCTTCATCAGTTGAAGGTTTCCGTACCTATTTGGAAATGAAAACCAACGTACCAAATACTGTGTTTACTTCTATAAATGTACTAGAAAATTATATTGAAGAAGAAAAGTGAAAAATGTACATCAAACCAAAATAACTGACTACTACAAATAAAAAATGTTAAAAGGAACAAAATTGTTTTTTTTTTTTTAAATATAGCGAATTTTCTATCTAGCGAAGTAAATATCCAGTCCCTTGGAATTCGTTATATAGAGTTTCAACTGTACATAAATGCATATTTGAACTTTGAACTCAATGCGCGTCCAGCAAGCATTGTGCGATTTTGCTCAATTTTTGCGCACTAAAGTTTTAGATCCAATGTCACAATAATCGGACCCGAACGTCTTGAAATTTCACAAAAAAAATTTGGCTGTCACCCTAATGTACATACATGTTATTGTTAAATTTGTGTGTAATTTTAAAATTGCAGTTGTTCGATCTTTCAAATGTTGATAAATAAAAATTCCCGAGCTCGAGGTCCGTTTTAATTATAAAAATATTTTCATTTATTTTCCAATATTTCGATATTCTTCGTATGTCATCATCGGGAAATATCTAAAAAGCAATTTAAGAAAACATATCTTTCGTAACACATATGTATTTATAAAAATTTATAAAAATGTTCCGTAATGCTCCGCAAACACTCCGAATAACACGGCTTTGTCTGTAACTTTTTTTTAATTTTTCAACGGGCCTTTTAGTAGCCCTGCAACTACTATTCACCATTCAGTTGCAACTACTAGTCTCTAATATTCACTATACCTATCAGTGTCCAATACATTATTTCTACGCCATTGGAAAATTCCATAAATTTTATTGTCATTAATTTTATCGAATTCAAATATATGTGCTTACAAACGAACCACCCCAATTTATAATATTTGTATATTTTATTTTGTTTATCTATCCATAATTGTCAAAGCTTTTAATGCCAGTTCATTGTTAAGACCTTACACATTGATGTCTTTATCAATATTTGTATATTATTAGTAACAGAAAATTTCCGACACCTATCCCTTAAAGTACAAGTAAATCTATTATATAGCAGGCTATTTCTCTAGGGGAGCTTTTCATATTTGTACTATTGAAGTGTAAGAAATAGTACGTTTTTACTTTTTATGATTAATATTAGTCAGAAGTGGTTCAGTTTTTATCGAGATAGCAAAATATTAACGAAATTGAAGAAAAATAAACTATAATTTAATTTCTTAAAAAAAATTTTTTTTGCAGATATTAGCTAGAAAGCTAGAAAGCCTAACTGTGCCTGGAAAATCATCAAAGGCTGACAGTTTTAAATAAACTTGAAACAGTTTACTTCTTAAAAAATTTGTTTTAAAAATATACGAATTACGATAAAACATTTTATCTCAGCGCAAAAATCAGATACTATTTAACGGTTACGAAAATACCTTAAACAAAAATTTGGAATACTGTTGTGTGATTGTCATAATTGAATACCGGGAAGCAGCTTTATCTGGCGACTATGACTAAAGGTATTTTATAGGCTGCTGACTAATAGATGTAATGAACACATACTACCGATTCCAATTATTTTTTAAAACGAATTTTATCCTCTTCAAAGGAATGCCCTTCCGATACAATACATTGAAGCCAACATTTTTATTTATTTTTTTTTGGCGTGTCACTTAAAGCGCAGTGCGATTTGGCTTTTATCGGCTTAAGCGATTCGTAGAGATGTCTTCCAGTGGTCTTTTGAATAGGCAGAAGTAATACGGTTCTAATCCAGGTGAATACGGATATTTTGATATGATAAGTGCAAAATAATCACAAAGATCGAATATAATATATTTATCGTGTGTTGTCTGCCCAATATTCCTTTTAAGGAGGAAGGAATTTGAAATTAATGACTCCACTAGAATCTAATATGACCTTGATTTTTGAACAACGTGATGTTTTCGTTCTTTCTTCGACTTTTTCCCGAAGTGGATAGATTTGCCCTTTGTTTCCAGATCACAAATACTGACTTAAGTCTCAGCAACCATAGTTATGTGTCTCATTTAGTTCAGCAGTCAGAAAGCTCTGTTTTTAAGACTGTGAGTGCGATTTTGTGAGTTTTTTAGTCCAATATATCCTTTAATACGAAGACTCGACCTTTTGAAATTTCATTCCTATCACAGGACTTCTAATAATTTCTCATCAACACATTTTTGCTTTTCGTAACTTCTTGTTTATCAGTTCAAGTTTTCCTCACCTAATGGCTAGCTGTGTTCAACTTTTTATTTACCTTCTTGAAACTGTCTGTACCACTTTTAATACTTTCTTTGATATCTCCTGATCACTGAAATCCAATTGCAATATCAGTGACGTTTCCCCAGCAGAAATTTCTTTTCTCAAACGTATCTTCTATGTTGAATATAGTCATTACTAAGATCGGGAAAAATTTGGGAAAAATTTTCTCTCTTTCCCAACATAATTTAACTTTAGCTGGATACACTTTTTTTAGCGATATTCGATAGTTTCGAAACCCTGCTTATTGTAAGTACTGTCAGTTCCCTAACACTGCTATCAAATCCAGACTTCATCTCTTCATTGTTGCAAATGTTTTATCAACGAGCCATTTCTTCAAGTTTGGAAATAGAAAATAATCCGAGGGAGCTAAATCTGGCGAATAAGGTGCATGATGTGCTTCATAAGGATTTTAGTTCAAGGGTTTCATTTCACTAATTTCATCGTAAAAATGCTGCAACATGTCAGCACTGTGCTCGCCGTTGATTGTTTTTCCCTTCTTAATAACAATTATCTCACGCACAACCCACAAAACAGACGGCATTATCTTGCCTGTAGAAACTGTCCTCTAGAGTGGTTCTTGAAAAAGTTGAAATGCGATTTTGGGTATAGGCGGGGTTCAATTTGTTACCTTTCCATATAAAACTAATAAATGTGAAGTTTGGGGGCAATCGGATAAAGAAAAGAAAATTACAAAAATTTATATAAAAATTTATAGGTTTAAGTTAAGGTCGGGAAGCAGCTTTATATGGGACTATAACTAAGAGTTGTCTTATGGAGTAGTTTATCACTGGACTACTGATTAATGGATATAATAAACAAACAAACACATCTTATGACAATTTAATTTGATCTCCTGAAGGTCATATGTATGGGGGCTAGGTCCGGACCGATTTTCCTTAATTTAAATAGTGTTCGTCCTATGGGCGGTAGAACCTCATACAAAATGAAGCTGACAAAAAATGTTGCAATTTATTTGCACTTTTTTCCAAAAGTGTATTTTTTTGTATATTCTGTATTAAGTGCAACCTTCTCTTATACATAAATCGAAAGCTCCCAATTCGAGCCCTCGTAAATCGCAAAAAATTTTAGCCATTTACTTCTTTCAGGTCATAGTGTGAAAATATTTCTCCTTTGCTCTATTTGTTTTTAATATTTTTACTTCAAAAAGGATCATAATCAAAATTTGTTTGCATTTTATGAGCACAGCACTTTAAGACCTTTGGATGGAAGTATAAGATAAGGTTGCTCTTAATTCAGAATATATAAAAATATACACTTTTCGAAAAAAGTGCAAATAAAATGCTAAATTTTTTACCAGAAAGGAAAAAAGAAAATTTATTCATATTTACGACCTGTAGTTTGATTACTGGGTTTGTATGGACACACAGACCGCCGCACTGTGGTTGAAATTTTGACTTCATTGGCCAAGAGTGCAATTTTTTTTTATAGCTTATATATCCAAATTAATACTGCCAAAAAATTAGGTTCAATTATTGCTAATTGTATGCGTGGTATGGGTGTTCTGAAATATTTATTAAACTACTATAGTTGCGTCAAATTTCAAATTTAGTGGAATAGAACATCTAGGAAACAAAAGGAACAAGAAACGTATACCACCCCGAGAAAGCTGAAAGTGTCCTCTCTAACCCTATGTATACTTTTGCACCCGTGACAATCCGCGGCTAGAACACTTTTTTCATTTTTATGAAATTACTCTAAATAATTTCAAATTACGGTAATTTAAACAGCCCATAAGTATACAAAAATCACTTTTTGAGTCGATTTCGCAATGTCCGTCCGTCCGTCCGTATGTCTGTCCATGTAAACCTCTTAATCAAACTACAGGTCGCGACTATGCATATTTTTTGATGAAATTTGGCATACTAGCCTTTACCGATCATAGAATAAATGCTATTAAAATTGGTGAGAATCGATCCATTTTCAGAGCTAGTCCCCATGCAACTGACCCCTATGAAATCGACATAAATTGCCATAAGATCCAAATTATCATATAGATCTCAGTCAGATTCGATTTGTATGTGTTTGTTACATCCGTTAATCGGTATTCTAAATATAGTCCCTATAGGACAATTCTTAGTCATAGGCCCCATATAGAGCTGCTTTCCAATCTACAATTAAATCTATCAAAAAACAAAAAATATTGCACAGATTTTTCTCAAATTTGGTTTGAATACATCTTTTGAAAATATAAGTGACTTTACCAAATATGGTCAGGATCGGTTCATTTTTCGACCTAGTCCCCATATAAATATAGCATCCGATATGAACTTTCTCATATCTGCAGTCAAAAAAAAAAAAAAAATCAAAATGCCACTCAAAGTTGGTTTTTGCTTATTTTCTATATTCAATTAGTTGGACCTAAGAGATATGGTCTCTAAACGCATAGTATAGGGTATCGTATAGTCGGTCAAGACCGACTATAATTTTCTTACTTGTATTTAAAAGGTTGTTTTTTCCACACATGTACGAAATGTTTTACTAAATAAGAAAGATTCAAAAAATATAAACCCTTATTTTCATATCAAATTCAGAATCATTGCGCTAATGTTCGGCAGATTTATTTTTCAAAAATTAACAAACTAATTGCAAGACTTTTAGATAACTAACGTTTTTTGAAGAGGAAATATTCTTTGAGTGTAAAAAAATTCGCAAATTTGACAGCAAAAAATTTTTAGTTTTCCAGTAGTAGTAGCAAAATTTCCAGTTGATTTTACTTTTTTTTTAGTATACAATTTTTTTTTTTGAGTGTAAGCATTAAAAAAAAATACTATTATTGCAAAATATGCTTGAAATTTTTACTAAAATCCCAATATGGCATTTTTAATAAATAAAAAAAATAAAAACCCATAATTCACGCTGAAAGTTAAAAAGATTAAAAATTCAAAATTAACCTATAATTTCTTAAAAGGTGCTCAATAATTTTTAATGAAATTAAAACAGACTCAAGTTCAACAAAATATCTACCCACTAGAAAAAAATTATCGTATAGTCGGTCTAGACCGACTATAATTTTCTTACTTGTTTTTAAAAGGTTGTTTTTTCCACACATATACGAAATGTTTTACTAAATAAGAAAGATTCAAAAAATATAAACCCTTATTTTCATATCAAATTCAGAATCATTGCGCTAATGTTCGGCAGATTTATTTTTCAAAATTTAACAAATTAATTGCAAGACTTTTAGATAACTAACGGTTTTTGAAGAGGAAATATTCTTTGAGTGTAAAAAAGTTCGCAAATTTGACAGCAAAAAATTTTTAGTTTTCCAGTAGTAGTAGCAAAATTTCCAGTTGATTTTACTTTTTTTTTTTTAGTATACAATTTTTTTTTTGAGTGTAAGCATTAAAAAAAAATACTATTATTACAAAATATGCTTGAAATTTTTACTAAAATCCCAATATGGCATTTTTAATAAATAGAAAAGATAAAAACCCATAATTCACGCTGAAAGTTAAAAAAAATTAAAAATTCAAAATTGACCTATAATTTCTTAAAAGGTGCTCAATCAATTTTAATGAAATTAAAACAGACTCAAGTTCAACAAAATATCTACCCACTAGAAAAAAAATTACTAAAATATTTTGAACAGTTCAAAAGTTACAGAATTTTGGCCAATGAAAAATAATTTTCAGCCACCACCGGACGGACGCACAGACGCACAGACGGACATCGATAAATTGGCTCTAAAAGTGATTCTGAAACGATCGTTATAACAAAAGATAGGTTATAATCAGTGAATTTCTGGCTAAACATGAAGGTCAATAACTTTGGCGAGCGTGGACTTTATGATCGAGATCTCTCAATTCAGACGCAATCAACTCTTTATTTGTAACCCTCGTTTTAATGACAGGTCAGTTCTTGTGAAAATCAATTATAGTCAAATACCTTATGGTACATAATGATATAAGACAACGGTTTCCGACCGGAGTTTTGAATGTTTTCTTGGTTGGTGATTTTGGCATCTGATGCAGACAACAGAACCTCTACATCCCTATCCGATGACTCACATAGTGCATATGGTTTATCTAGCAACGCCGCTGCCCCTCCCGTGCTACCGTAATACTGTCGAAGGTCACGTGACGGAAACACTCTTGGTTACTAAACTCAGTCACTCAGCGACGGTAAAGGCTTGATAAAGACTAGTAGGGCAACTTACTATTTGCAAAATTCTTATATCAACTCATTTTTCTATATCTTACTTAAAAAGAAGTCATGAGTTGTGTAAAATTGTTAAAAAAAAATAAACAAAAATTAAAGAATAAAAGAGCAACATATTAAATAATTCAAGATGTAAGAAGTATTTTGACTTTTTCTAACAACTATTTTTTAAATTGATTTTAAAAGTCGATAAAGCTGAAATGTTTTTTAAATCATCAGCTAACTGGTTAAACTGCATGGGCCCAGAATAATTGACGCGTTGTTTGGTTAACTCTAGACGACATCTCGTAACGTTTAAATCCAAAGCCTGTCTTGAATTCCTGTGAGTGTATGATACATTCTGGTGAAATTGCATGGTAAGAGAACCAAAACCTTTTAAACATTTAAAAACAAAGCTGTTAACTTAGATTTTGCTTGTGTAAACCATTTACAGGGAGTGTTGTTTTAGCATAATTTTTGAAAAGACTTATTGTACTAAACTGCAGCGGTAGATTGAATACGAGTTTTAGTCCTTTATTTTGTGCTGACTGTAAAGATTTCAATGCAGAGCTTATTCTGCATCCATAGATTATCGGAAGAGAGGTCAAATGAGACTGAACCAAGTATTGATAAAGCAACATTTTGGTTTTAACAGATAAGTTGTTTTTAAATTTATAAGGAATTCCGATTCTTGAAGATATTTTCGATTTCATATTGTTTATGTTATTTTTCCACATAATGTTCTGGTTCATGTTAATTCCAAGATATTTAATGCTTTTTGATTCATTTATTATTTTACAATCAATTTGCATGGTCAAATTTCGATCAGTACTTAGCATATATGATCTAAATGTAACAACTTTAGTTTTGTTTGCATATTAGAATTAATTTATTTAGTCTTAAAAATTTTGACAAAATCGAAGCATTATATTCTATTATGTCTGCAGCACCTGCTGATACTTATAATTGTAAAACAAGCATATATCGTCAGCAAACTACTAAACTACTTTCAGTTGAACTTTATGCTTTTGATGTCATTAATAAAAATTTTGAATAACAGTGGCCTAAGGACGCTGCCTTGTGAAACTCCACACAAAACATCCAATTAATTACTTTTGCATTCACCAACTTGAATATACTGCCATCTGTTTTTTAAATAATATTCAAACAATAAAATGGATTTTTGAGAAAATCAAAAAATTTCCAGATTTTTTATCAAAAAAAAAAAAAATACTACAGCTACTCCTATACACCCAGAATCTAGTCCGCTACAAATGTAATTAACCACGATAATGACAGCTTCATCCGTCCCTGCGCCTTTCTTAAATCTTTACTGCCGATCAAATAACATTTTATTATATTCCAAATAGTTTGTTAATGGCTCAAATAAAAGTTTTTCAAATATTTTATCAATAATCGAAAGCAGCACACAGAAAAAATATTTGCCAACCGAATTTGTCTAAATTGGAACAACTGTATTTTCGATTGTATCAACAGAAATATAATATCATCTTCAAATTTTCTATTATGATAAAATATTTACTGTTAAAGCAATAGAATTGTAATCATCGTGAACCCGAAAATCGCTTACTGGCATTATCGTAATGCGGTTGGTAATAAATTCTGTAGACATAACGATTCTGTTTTCTGTGTGAGGGAGATTGGTCTATAATTTTCAATTTTACTATACGAAGAGATTTTGGAATGGGAATAGTTTTGTGTAAGTTTAAGATTAAAGGATAGTTTGACTCATTAATCATTTTATTAAATATGTTTGCAATAAACTCCGACAACATTTCTTTACGAACCAACAACATTTTTGAAGTAATTTTGTCGCATCCAGAACTTTAATTTTTTCTAGGTTTTCCAGAACTTGTTCAATTTTAATCTTTCCTATTTCTTCTTTTGTTAAAACGACCAGTCACTGGAACTAATGTATGAAATAAATTAATGTCATCCTGAGAATAATGTAGTATATCCGCTCACATATCTCTTACCGAGTTATGGAAATATTTGTTAGAAATATTTGCGTTCTGACGTAACAACCATATTATCATTTGATATTAACTCAATTAATGGTTTTGGGGCCTTTCCAAGTTGTTTATTCAGAAACACCCCCGTTTTTCTGGAGTCACTATTGCAATTTCGTATATTGCGCTCATAACAATTATTCATTAGTAGTTTATCACAAATCTATAATATTAATTGACTAGGCGATTTCTTGTGACCGATGTTTTGTTCTACCGTGTTATCCCGATTTTGACCAAACGTATATTATTTGAAAGGTATTTCTTTTTAGCCGTTTCGCAGATTTACAGATTTTTAAATTTTTTCCTTAATTTTGAGTAAATTTCATTTAAAATTGCTACTAACACATACATAAAATTATATATATGCTATGTGTGTTTTATTAAATTTTTTAATAAGCTTGTTATCTTCATTCACAATAATAATAAACCATAAAAGTGTTGGTTTGTGAATTGGCTAAGTTGAAAAATAAAGCTGTCTAGAAATTGCAATCGAATTTTGAGCGGTGGAATTTGCCAGCATTAATAATTTGCTTATCCTCTTAATACGTTCCGAAATATTCTTGCTTATTTTTTATACCCTATACCACTATGTGGTTTGGGTGTAATGACTTTGTGCTGCTGTTTGTAACTACCAAAAATATTTGACCTAGACCCATCTTTAATTATACCGATCGAATCAGAATCACTATCTGATTCGATTTAACGATGTCCGTCCGTCCGTCTGTGTGTCCATGTAAAGCTTGTAATCCAACTGCAGGTCGCTACTATGAATACATTTTGATGAAATTTGGTATATAAGCTTTTATCGCGCATAGGATGAAAGCTATTGAAATTGGTGAGAATCGGTCCATGTTCAGACCTAGCCCCCATACAAATGACCCCTATGAAATCGACTTAAATTGCCATAAGATCCAAATTACGATATAAATCTTAGTCACATTGGATTTGTATGTATTTATTACATCCATTAATCAGTAGTCCAAAAATGATCCCTATGGGACAACTCTCAGTCATATGCCCCCCATAGACCTGCTTCCCGATCTTCACTTAAATCTATCAAAAAACAAAAATATTGCACTGATTCTTCTCAAATTTTGTTTGTATATATTTTTGCAAAATACAAGAGACCTTACCAAACATGGTCAGGATCGGTCCATTTTTGGGCCTAGTCCCCATATAGATATAGCATCCAATATGAACTTTTTCATATCTGCAGCCAAAAAAATTAATAAAAATTCCACTCAAATTTGGTTTATGCTTATTTTTTATATGCAGTTAGTTGGGCCTGAGAGATGGGGTCTCTATGCGCATGGTATAGGGTATCGTATAGTCGGTCTAGACCGACTATAATTTTCTTACTTGTTCCTTCTGGATTTCAACAACTCGTTCTTATAGCTTATTAAAGATAATAACGATTCAGACATCCATGGACACACCTTGTGTCAAATATTTATTTTTTTATACCCTATACCACTTTGGGTTTGGGTATAATGACTTTGTGCTGCTGTTTGTAACTACCAAAAATATTTGACCTAGACCCATCTTTTATTATACCGATCGACTCAGAATCACTTTCTGAGTCGATTTAACAATGTCCGTCTGTCCGTCCGTCCGTCCGTCCATCTGTGTGTCCATGTAAATTTTTTAATCAAATTACAGGTCGCAAATATGAATATATTTTGATGACGTTTGGTTTGTAAGCTTTCATCGGCCTTAGGATGAACGTTATTGAAATTGGTGAAATTCGGTAAATGTTCAGACCTAGCCCCATAAAAATGACCCCTATGAAACCGACATGAAGTGCCGTAAGATCCAAATTATAATATAGATCTAAGTTAAAATGTAGTTTTTATGTGTTTATAATATCCATTAACCAGTAGTCCGAAAATAATCCCTATAACACAATTCTTAGTCATAGGTCCCATATAAGCCGCTTCCCGATCTTCACTTAAATCTATCAAAAAACAAAAATATTGCACAGATTTTTCTCAAATTTGGTTTGTTTATATGCTTTCAAAATATAAGTGACTTTACCAAATATGGTCAAGATTGCTCCATTTTTCGACCTAGTCCCCATATAAAGATAGCACCCGATATGAACTTTTTCATATTTGCAGCAAAAAAATTAATTAGTTGGAGCCAAATATAGGGTCTCTAAACCATGGTATAGGGTATCATATGGTCGGTCTAGACCGACTATAATTTTCTTAGTTGTTAGTGGTTATACTTGTGCTTTGAATAGTATCGATTAATTGTTTGCATTGTTCGGAACAACTAACTCAGCTAATGAGACTTAAGTTGTTATCAAGATAAGAACGAAACATAACATTATCCAAGTGGTATCTCTTTTCAACAACAGCTTTCTGATGATTGAAGTTCATTTTGATCTCACAAAACAAAAAATTATTATCCGCTGAATGGATTTGCTTTTGTTAATGTTGTTAAGTTTCTAAAAATACAATCTATACAAGATTTGGAGTAAGTGGTCTCGTTACTAGTTTATGGCAGGAAATGAAATTATATTCAGAAAATTTTCAGAAATAAGTGAGCTTACCAAATATAGTCAGGATCGGTCAATTTTTCAACCTAGTCCCCATGTATATGTAGTATCCAATAAGTAATTTTTTTCATATCCTTAGGAAAAAATTATTAACAATGACTCTAATTTGATTTTTGCTTATTTTTTGTATCTAATTGGTGGTACCTAAGAGATAGGGTCTCTAAACGCATGTTATAGTATGGGATATCGTATGGTTCGTCTAGACCGGCTTTATTTTTCTTTCTCCTTTTTATGGAACTGTAATTATTGAAAGATTTGCACTAGAGTTAGAGGGTAAATAGTTCCCTATATATTCTACTACATAATTTTTTTTATTATATTAAAAATTTGGTATGTGGAATTTTTTTCATGAAATTGTTAGCTCCACAAATTTTCCTGAATATATTGTATAAGAAATTTACGTAGTTATGGTATTATTTTGGACATTTTGGAAATAAGGGCCTAAAAGATTCACTTCCGTAGGAGCTCGGGGGTTAAGATGTTCTAAAAAAGTTTTCACCGACCAATTTTATGGAACAAATGTCAATGCAGGATTTTAATCGAAGAACTCTCGAAAAAAAATTTTAAACCGCGATTTCGCGAAAGTTCTACCTAAGAGCCACTAATATTATATCACATAATTGTATACTTTCCAAATACTTTCAATCGCAGTTAGATATTTGCGTGCCCAGGGTATCGTGTTACACTGTGCTATCGTAAATCGTATTCTTATTAGGTGTATCATATAAATATTTTTCGAAATTCCGTATTTTATATAATGGATCATTCATTATGGGTAAATCTAGACATTGGTGTACATCGTTATTTTTATTTTATTTACTTATTTTTTTTTCTTGTTGATTCATTATACATATTATAGAATTTGTTTCGAATATATTATTATATTTATTAAAGTATGTTATTTATTTTAATGGATGGTTGCTTCGATGTTCTTACACTAACATGTTCTGACCATCATTATCATGTTGTTTATAAAAGAAAATATGTACTACAATCAATTGTTTTTGACAGTTTTGCCAATTTCTATGCAATAGTATAACATTTGTTATTGGAGGCTTATGTCTCAACCGAACGCCATGACACCAACGCCCTTTTGATGACTGGCAACACACAGGCATATAAACATGTGTCCAGACATTTTTTTTTTACTTTTTATGGTGCAGCAATTGATTTTAACAATTTTCTTGTTCATTGATTTTCTTTTTTTTATTCCATAAATTGTTTGAACTTGTACCTTAACAACGAATGAACTTATTGTATTTCGCCAGGAGTAATCATTATAATTTGTTTATAATTATCACAAGGCAGACACTAAACTTTATCAATAAGTATTTTATTGCTCAATATAGCTAATTGATTTTAAGAGCCATGTGTCTTTTGAAATTATTGAACAAAACACTTTATTTTCTGTATGTTGCCTATCAATGTCTTTAGTTATTTAGTTTATACCTTAATGTTGTAGAAATTTAAAAAGAAGTGGACTACTTTAGATTGATTATAAACTTCTTCTGAGGAAATTCACTAGCTAGAAGAACGTATCCGCCCATGAGTCCGTTGAAAAGTATAGAGCAACCATTTTTCACAATAATAATTGTAATAATAATAAGCCTTATTCTGGTTGCTCTAAGAACTGCCTCTACAGTGGACATAGGCTGTATATAAATAATTTCCATCTCTATTTTCCTCTCGAAGTTCACCGATGTGGCTGTATCTTGTATATTTAGAGACACTGTTATTTTCAGAGATACTGTTACATTGCCAAAGTTCATC
This sequence comes from Cordilura impudica, assembly GCA_963682025.1. NCBI lineage: Eukaryota > Metazoa > Arthropoda > Insecta > Diptera > Scathophagidae > Cordilura > Cordilura impudica. The sequence continues at coordinate 102,926,630 of OY821517.1, forward strand.
GTCATAGTTTCATTTCGATTTTTATTATTCACAGACTTTCTGGGGATAATGTTTTAATTCGTTATCGGCCTGTCACACTCTATTCTGATAGCGGGGCTGTCACTTTGGCTATCAGGCTGGCACAATGCTGACCTGATCAACGATTTTCAGTGAGTGTTTATATTTATTAGTCGCCTACTTCCTTCCGGTGTTAGCATTCCACCCACGTAAAAACTCAACTATACGTAGAGGTACAAGTTGCCTCTCACCTAAATCGTCAACAGCCGTCAAAACAATGGCGATGTCATCACAAGTGAGTCGACTTGAACTGCCCTTAAACGGGGATAGTATACGGCTTTAACACATTAAAGAAATCATTACGTTGCCCAGCGTAGAGCAATCCCTTATCCTCATTATCCACAACATCGCTTGGTCTTCTAGATAAAATCGATTATACGTTTCCCGCAAAAGGTTCATGTTTTCCGTGTGATGGAATTAGGGTGGGAAATGTCAACTATTTCGCTTTACGGCCCCCTAGTTTTCGAGATATAATCGATTTTATATTCTACGTCAAAATTTTTGAGGTGTTTTACCACGGGAACAAATTATCAATCATTCTACTCTGCGATCCTTAGTTTTCTAAATACGTGAAGGCGGTTCTATGTCCCCCGCCAAAATTTTACGTTTTCGATCTGGAAAATCTAAAAATATATACTGGGAATTTTGAGTTTTTTTGTTGATGTAAACAAAAAAAAATCATAATCCTTTTTGGCTGGTTTCCTTTATTCGAAAGCAAAATCCTTGCGGTGAATTATGGAATACTATTTCATTTAAATGAGTTCCTCAGTTGGCCTTGCACAGCACAATTTTGATGTGTAAGCATCTATACGCGCAGGGGTTAAATTTCTAATTCTTAATACAATCAGAAAAACAGCACCATGTGAGCCGTAAGACAAAATCGGTGTGACTTATGATTGTATTGGTGAAAAAATTATGATATGTTATATATAACCTGTTTGAAAATGAAAAATTAAAAATGGAAAATGAAAAATTAAAAATGAAAAATGAAAAATGAAAAATGAAAAATGAAAAATGAAAAATGAAAAATGAAAAATGAAAAATGAAAAATGAAAAATGAAAAATGAAAATGATAAATGAAAATGAACAAGTAAGAAATTATAGTCGGTCTAGACCGACTGTGCAATGTTTTTGTTTTTTGATAGATTTAAGTGAAGATTTGGAAGCAGCTCTATATGGGGCCTATGACTAAAAAATTAAAAATTAAAAATTAAAAATTAAAAATTAAAAATTAAAAATTAAAAATTAAAAATTTAAAATTAAAAATTAAAAATTAAAAATTAAAAATTAAAAATTAAAAATTAAAAATTAAAAATTAAAAATTAAAAATTAAAAATTAAAAATTAAAAATTAAAAATTAAAAATTAAAAATTAAAAATTAAAAATTAAAAATTAAAAATTAAAAATTAAAAATTAAAAATTAAAAATTAAAAATTAAAAATTAAAAATTAAAAATTAAAAATTAAAAATTAAAAATTAAAAATTAAAAATTAAAAATTAAAAATTAAAAATTAAAAATTAAAAATTAAAAATTAAAAATTAAAAATTAAAAATTAAAAATTAAAAATTAAAAATTAAAAATTAAAAATTAAAAATTAAAAATTAAAAATTAAAAATTAAAAATTAAAAATTAAAAATTAAAAATTAAAAATTAAAAATTAAAAATTAAAAATTAAAAATTAAAAATTAAAAATTAAAAATTAAAAATTAAAAATTAAAAATTAAAAATTAAAAATTAAAAATTAAAAATTAAAAATTAAAAATTAAAAATTAAAAATTAAAAATTAAAAATTAAAAATTAAAATTAAAAATTAAAAATTAAAAATTAAAAATTAAAAATTAAAAATTAAAAATTAAAAATTAAAAATTAAAAATTAAAAATTAAAAATTAAAAATTAAAAATTAAAAATTAAAAATTAAAAATTAAAAATTAAAAATTAAAAATTAAAAATTAAAAATTAAAAATTAAAAATTAAAAATTAAAAATTAAAAATTAAAAATTAAAAATTAAAAATTAAAAATTAAAAATTAAAAATTAAAAATTAAAAATTAAAAATTAAAAATTAAAAATTAAAAATTAAAAATTAAAAATTAAAAATTAAAAATTAAAAATTAAAAATTAAAAATTAAAAATTAAAAATTAAAAATTAAAAATTAAAAATTAAAAATTAAAAATTAAAAATTAAAAATTAAAAATTAAAAATTAAAAATTAAAAATTAAAAATTAAAAATTAAAAATTAAAAATTAAAAATTAAAAATTAAAAATTAAAAATTAAAAATTAAAAATTAAAAATTAAAAATTAAAAATTAAAAATTAAAAATTAAAAATTAAAAATTAAAAATTAAATTTTAAAAATTAAAAATTAAAAATTAAAAATTAAAAATTAAAAATTAAAAATTAAAAATTAAAAATTAAAAATTAAAAATTAAAAATTAAAAATTAAAAATTAAAAATTAAAAATTAAAAATTAAAAATTAAAAATTAAATTTTAAAAATTAAAAATTAAAAATTAAAAATTAAAAATTAAAAATTAAAAATTAAAAATTAAAAATTAAAAATTAAAAATTAAAAATTAAAAATTAAAAATTAAAAATTAAAAATTAAAAATTAAAAATTAAAAATTAAAAATTAAAAATTAAAAATTAAAAATTAAAAATTAAAAATTAAAAATTAAAAATTAAAAATTAAAAATTAAAAATTAAAAATTAAAAATTAAAAATTAAAAATTAAAAATTAAAAATTAAAAATTAAAAATTAAAAATTAAAAATTAAAAATTAAAAATTAAAAATTAAAAATTAAAAATTAAAAATTAAAAATTAAAAATTAAAAATTAAAAATTAAAAATTAAAAATTAAAAATTAAAAATTAAAAATTAAAAATTAAAAATTAAAAATTAAAAATTAAAAATTAAAAATTAAAAATTAAAAATTAAAAATTAAAAATTAAAAATTAAAAATTAAAAATTAAAAATAAAAGATGAAAAATTAAAAATTAAAGTTAAAAAATGAAATATAAAAAACTAAAAATAAAAAATGAAAAAAGAACAAGTAAGATAATTATAGTCGGTCTAGACCGGCTATATGATACCCTATACTATGCGCTTAGTGACCCTATCTCATAGGCCCAACTAAATGGACATAGAAAATAAGCTTAAACCAAATTTGAGTGGGATTTTTATTTATTTTTTGGCTGCAGATATGGGGCCTAGGCCCAAAAATGGACCGATACTGACTATGTTTAGTATAGTCTCTTGTTTTTTACAAAAATATATACAAACAAAATTTGAGAAGAATCAGTGCCATATTTTTGTTTTTTGATAGATTTAAGTGAAGATCGGGAAGCAGCTCTATATGGGGCCTATGACTAAGAGTTGTCCCACAGAGATCATTTTTGGACTACTCATTAATGGATGTGATTAACGCATAGTTAAATCGAATCAGATAGTGATTCTGATTCGATCGGTCTAGGTCAAATATTTTTGGTAGTTACAAACAGTAGCACAAAGTCATTATATCCAAACCGCATAGCGGTATGGGGTAAAAAATTAAATATGAAAAAAGAAAAATGAAAAATGAACAATGAAAAATGAAAAATAAAAAATAAAAAACGAAATATAAAAAATAAAAAATGAAAAATAAAAGTGAAAAATAAAAAACGAAAAATGAAAAACGAAAAATGATAAATAAGAAAAGAAAAATATTAATAAATATTTTTATATTAGCAGAGCCCCTGCAGTTGATTGCTATAAGTGATACATAGATGACGTTTTCTGTTTGATTTTAAAAAACTGCCATAACAAAATCTTTAATTACTAAATGTTTACACATCTCCCCTGTGATCGGACTCACATGGTTTTTTAATACATTTTGGGCTGCACGTAGCTGTATTTTACCGATGAATGCTTCATTTTCTTTTTTCAGTGCCCCAATCCATGTTTGCTGATTAGCGTAGCACAGATTATTAACAGCTCACCACAAGAGGTAGTTCAACGGAGCAAATCGGAGCTACGTGGTGGCCAATGTACAATGCTAAAATGGTTATTAACGCGACTTTCTAGCCTGCCGCACTAATAATCGATTGCTTTGCTGATTATGTGGCATGGTGCGCCATCCTCTTGGAACAAAATTTTTTTCAGATCCATGTCTTCGAAAATGTGTCATAAATAATCAGTTATTTTTGCACGATGGCACTCACCGTATAGTTTAAAAGAATTTGCCTTTCGCATGTTTGAAGAAAAATGGCCCGCTGATACCGTCGGCCCATAAACCACACCAAATTGTGCATCGTTTATGGTGCAGTAGGTTTTCGGCTGTCAGTTTAAATTTTTTTGTGCCCCAGATGCCACAATTATGTTTACTGTCATTAACACTGAGTTGAAATTTAGCGTCGTTGGAAAAAGCGTTGCGTTCTTAGTGTTTTCCAACGTATCCAGACTAATTTCGTACGCAAAATTAGCAGAAGTTCAAAATGCAAACACTTGAGGGACCACTCTGAAATAGTCCGAATTTCTGATAGTGTTTAAAAATTTCACAATTCTTTTCAACGACCATCAGATGTTGAGATATAAGCAACTTCACGATACCTAGCAAAATTGTACGTATTTCAATCTGGCAACTCGAAATAGTAGGGCAAAATGTCAACCATTTTGGTCTGCGATGCTTAGTTTTCGAGATATAAGCTATTTTAAAATATAACCTTATAAAAATTTTTCGTTCACAGTTCGTGTTAAGTATCATACGTATACGTGCAGCGCCACATATTTAGCGAATCACCAAGTTACTGAAGATTAAAATTATACCTCACTTCAAGCATTGAGCTATGACCAAATTAAAGTTATGTCTTCATGCTAATATTTGTAGCTATGCCGTTTCGATTGTATAAAAATATTTACCCATTATCTGTCCATCAATTAACGTATTATGAAAATGTTTAAAAACCACATTCTATGAAGTTATTCCTTTGAAATTAATGCAGATGTGATATTTTATTTTAGCTGTCGTTGATAATGTGTCTTCATTTATTATACTACTTCGTATTAGGAGACACTTTGGGAGACACTCAAATCAAATCAAATCATATTAATCATACGAATGATTATTATTTTGTGTTTTGACAATCATTTATGACATCCATTAACTAAATATTTCTTAAGATTGCCAACAAAACCAATCGTCAAGATTGTAACAATTTGTTTCTTGTTTTGTTGGTGCCACAATAGTCTTGATGGATACTTGGTTTCTACTTTTTATTTGGCAGTATGTTTTACATCGGGAAACATAAGTATAATAATTTCCTTGGGGTTTCAATCGTTAATTCCAGTTGTAAACGTTTTAGTGCTAAAGTGCTGTTTACTCTATACATAGATAACACACTTTAATAATTTACGTATGTATGTGATGAAGTACAATGTCTATAAATATGTACTTGTGTTCTTTCCATGGGTAACTACTACACCATTTACAATTTTAAAATGTTTATCACCAATAACATTTTCGGAGTGTGGGGACTTCGAAGCCAGGGTAAAAGTGCAAGGTAAGTATAGTAAAATGCGCAAAGGGTTCGACATTTTCAGTAGATTTGGATGGACTAGTATTATTGAATGAAAGCTTAAAAAAATTTTATTTTCCCTTTTTGAATATTTTTTTTTTTTTATAATATAACATATCCAGGGCGTATGATTATTACTTTTTAAGAAGAGATGTATTCGTATGAGTGATACTTTTATTGCATTCGTATCATGGATGTATTAATAAAAATAGTTTATTTAGCATTAGCTACAATTTCTGAAGAATGAAATCAGAAATCGTCAATGTTTCTTGAGTTATAACGGGTGATTTTTTAAGAGCTTGATAACTTTTTTTAAAAAAAAAACGCATAAAATTTGCAAAATCTCATCGGTTCTTTATTTGAAACGTTAGATTGGTCCATGACATTTACTTTTTGAAGATAATTTCATTTAAATGTTGACCGCGGCTGCGTCTTAGGTGGTCCATTCGGAAAGTCCAATTTTGGGCAACTTTTTCGAGCATTTCGGCCGGAATAGCCCGAATTTCTTCGGAAATGTTGTCTTCCAAAGCTGGAATAGTTGCTGGCTTATTTCTGTAGACTTTAGACTTGACGTAGCCCCACAAAAAATAGTCTAAAGGCGTCAAATCGCATGATCTTGGTGGCCAACTTACCGGTCCATTTCTTGAGATGAATTGTTCTCCGAAGTTTTCCCTCAAAATGGCCATAGAATCGCGAGCTGTGTGGCATGTAGCGCCATCTTGTTGAAACCACATGTCAACCAAGTTCAGTTCTTCCATTTTTGGCAACAAAAAGTTTGTTAGCATCGAACGATAGCGATCGCCATTCACCGTAACGTTGCGTCCAACAGCATCTTTGAAAAAAGACGGTCCAATGATTCCACCAGCGTACAAACCACACGAAACAGTGCATTTTTCGGGATGCATGGGCAGTTCTTGAACGGCTTCTGGTTGCTCTTCACTCCAAATACGGCAATTTTGCTTATTTACGAAGCCATTCAACCAGAAATGAGCCTCATCGCTGAACAAAATTTGTCGATAAAAAAGCGGATTTTCTGCCAACTTTTCTAGGGCCCATTCACTGAAAATTAGACGTTGTGGCAGATCGTTCGGCTTCAGTTCTTGCACGAGCTGTATTTTATACGGTTTTACACCAAGATCTTTGCGTAAAATCTTCCATGTGGTCGAATAACACAAACCCAATTGCTGCGAACGGCGACGAATCGACATTTCACGGTCTTCAGTAACACTCTCAGAAACAGACGCAATATTCTCCTCTGTACGCACTGTACGCATTCGTGTGGTTGGTTTAATGTCCAATAAAGTAAACTGAGTGCGAAACTTGGTCACAATCGCATTAATTGTTTGCTCACTTGGTCGATTATGTAGACCATAAATCGGACGTAAAGCGCGAAACACATTTCGAACCGAACACTGATTTTGGTAATAAAATTCAATGATTTGCAAGCGTTGCTCGTTAGTAAGTCTATTCATGATGAAATGTCAAAGCATACTGAGCATCTTTCTCTTTGACACCATGTCTGAAATCCCACGTGATCTGTCAAATACTAATGCATGAAAATCCTAACCTCAAAAAAATCACCCGTTAGCTAAAAAACTAAGCAAACAAGGACCAAGATAAGGAAAAGTATACAAGGTCATAAAAAATTGGCCTATTACTTTCACCATGACTTGGAATTCTGCACCCCTAAAATGACTGTTGTACAGTGTGACAAAGAGTATTAAAGTCTGCTTTACCCTAACATGTATATGAATATATAAACTATTTAGTGACAGCATTACTGGCTGACCACTGAACCAATTGAGGTCACGTTTACACCATATGTTCTTTAAGTACCCGTGAATGTTTTAGTTATATCATAAGTTAACAGATGGCGTTGTATCAATAGTTTAAATTTGAATATTGTGCGACTAAATATATAACAAGTAAAACCATAACAAATCGGTCCAGACCTATGCCATGAGTTTCGAAATAGGGTCTTGAATCCATCATTGCTGAGGCATTAACTGAATATAGGAAATGGGATAAACCAAATTTGGAAGGAATTTTCATTATTTTCTTATTCTTACGTCAAAAAAATGGCCCATGTCTAGCAAAGTCACTTAATTTTCTCAAAAATTTCCGACAGATTAAATGAAGATCGGGAATCAGCTCTCAGCTGATATATATAATATATAATATATCATAATATATATCGTTGTGAAAGCTTACATTTTTGGGGGCTAGGTCGGAATATGCACCAACTTCAATAGCTTTTGTACCACCAAAGCTTAAATACCAAATTTCATCAAAATATGTTCATAGTTCCGACCTGTACTCTGATTGCTAAGTTTACATGAAGACACCGACAGACCGACTCACGGACGGAAGTACGGACATCGCTAACTCAATACAGAAAATGATTCTAAGTCGATCGGTATAATAAAAGGTGGATCTAGTTCAACAATTGTTGGTAGTCAAAAACATCAGCACAAACGTATTATACCCTGACAACATACAGATATAGGGTACTATGATAGCGACTGTTTTAAAATTTTGTTTAAAGTCATAAGTTATGTCATAAGTTACAGCCAAAAAAGAGGTGATGCCTCCCATGTTATACATATAGATGGAGTATTGTTTGTTAGTACGTTTGTTTGTACGTTTGTTTATGGTTTATAGGAGACTACACCACTGGACTGACCGTCCTGAAATTTATACAGTAAGTAACTGCCTATCTGTAAGGAAAATCAATTTTTTCTTCAAGTGGGCGTGGCACCTCTCATATAAATTGAATTTTTAATCCCTAATTTTAACATATGTCTCGAGTACTACGACAGTAAGAGTTCTGAAACTTTGTAACTAAAGGTGGAAACACAACTGGGACGAACGACGAATTGCGCACAGCTCGACAAATTTGTCGGCAGCAATTCGTTGCGTAAATTCATCGAATGAAATACAATTACGACGAATTCACATAACAGCTGTAATGTCATTTGAATTTGTTTGCAATTTATATAAATAAATATTGAAAAAATATGAATAAAAGATTTTATAACTTTGTACGAGTTATTACAATTATAAACATCATGTTCACGATGGTAAACGCCTTTGTTTTTGTACGGCAAAAAATTACATAAATTTTCATTAATAAATTAATTTTATGTCATTTTTGTTTACATGTTCTAGCTGATGGTGTGACCATATTTAAAAAAGAAGCACTAAACGAAAAATAATAAATATTAACAAAAAAAATATATTTAAAAGAAAATTATATAATTAAAAATAGATTTTATTTAACTTATAAATTATAAATTAAATATAAAACAATTCCTTAAGACAAAAATAACTTTATTTACTAAAACATTTGAAAACCCAAAATAAAATGCGGCCACTCTACACCAATTTATTCGTCGTTCGTCGGCGTAAGAAATAGAAATAAATCTATCGCAGAGTTCGTTACACACTACGTATTTCGTTCGACGCACTGATTGTGTGCATTTTCTTATACACAAATGGGTTTTATTTCTGACGAAAAATATTCGGAACGAAAAATTCATCGTTCGTCCCAGTTGTGTTTCCAACCTAAATCGAAGAGTTGGGGAAAAATGGATGGGATCGGACTAATGGGCGGGTCACCCCCATAAAAAAAAATATATTTAATATCATATAACTGGAGTACTATAGCAATGGAAAACTTGGGACGGGATCAGATAAGTGGGCGTGGCACCCCCCATACAAAGTACATATTTAATATCTGTAGTACTGTAGTTTCAAAAGACTTGGAACTGTGTGAGCTCATGTGAATAGTCCGAAAAAATGGGCTGGATCTGACCAGCGGGCGAGTCACACCCATACAAAGTAAATAATTAATATCATATAATAATATCGTATGCTATTCATGTGAGTAGTTGCCCAAAAAATTGCAATAACAAAAATCGCCAAAATCTAAAATCACCCAAAACAAAAAATAGCCAGAATCAAATATCACAAAAAAAAAAAATCGTCAAAACCGAAAATTGCGAATAAAAAAATAGCCAAAATCGTCAAAAAATTGCCAAAGTCAAAAACGGCAAAGCGAAAATCGCGAGTATCAAAAAGCGCTAAAAACAAAAATTGCCAGAACTGAAAATCTCGACTAACAAAAATCGCAAAAAACAAATATCGCCAAATTCAAAAATCGCCCAAACTGAAAATAGCCAAAATTAAAGATAAAAAAAAACAAAAATCGTCTTGGTCAAAAATCGCCAAAATCCAAAATCGCGAATAAAAATAATCGCTAAAATCAAAAATGACCAAATTCCAAAATTGCCAAAACCGAAAATCGCGATTAAAAAAAATCGCAAAAAATCGAAAAACGCATGGCCAAAGTCAAAAATCGCCCAACTTTAATCGAAAAAAAAATCGCTAAATATAAATAAATTAGTTTTCTCCAAAATGTACTCCCAGTTTTTTATTGCATTACGATGGGTTTGGCGAAGCACATCAAGTAACAGCTAGTAAATAATAAATATTTATCATAAAGTATCTGTAGTGCTATGAAAGAACTACAATCAAATAATTTTGATAGAAATACATTAAATTTAATTAAGATATTTTTAATAGCGATATTTACTGTTACTAATAATAAAAGTTTTGACTTTTTTATATGGAATGAGTTTCTACTATTATTCACTCTAATTTTCACTTGGGTATATACAATTTTAATATATTATATGAATTGATATAGTCTAGATTTGGTTTTGATTTATTTCACATTTTTCTTCATTATTAAATATTTGAGCACCACTTTTGTCTTGATATAAAGCCATTAATACCATATGGTTAGTTGTCATTAGTAAATGTTTTATCGTGTTTTACGCTGTGGTTGTTATGAGCTCAAGAAAAGATAAACTCAATCTGAAACACAAATGACATCATATATTACTTTGAAATTAAGTTATAAACATTTTGAATGAAATATATAATTTAAAGAAGAGTGTGTAATAACAATAAAAAACAAGTGAGTTATTGTTGTTCTAGACCTACTATAAGATACCCTACATTTAGAGCCTTTGGTGCAACTTTGTTTGGGTCATAATTGGATACAGAAAAGCAGCTTAGACGAAGTTTAAATAATATTTTTATGAATTTGTGACCTGTAGATATGAAAGCGTTTATATCTCATGCTATATAACATGGGAACCTGGTTGAAAAACAGATCGATCAGGAGCATAATCAAAAAAAAAAAACCGAATTGAGTAAAAACTAAAAATAGCTCTACAGAATGTAATTTTGGACTACTGATTAGTGTTTATAATAAATGCAAACAAGGCAAGTTGGACTGATATCTATATGATAATCTTGATCTGAAGACAATCTAAGTCGAAACCATACGTAAGTCAAGTAAGTCAGCTCGACATATTATATTCGCAGGAAAAAAATATATTATTCTTATAACAAATTCGCTAATATTCCAAGGTTATGATGTTACGTTGTGATGTTCATGTTGACGATAATGACATTTTACATCTAAAAATTTTGGAGACCTATGTATTTAGCCTAGTATTATCAAGGAAGAGAAAATGATTATCTATAGTTAATTGTTTTCTTTATTATTTTAGAGCTTTCTTTTCTATAGCTCGTTTATCATTTAAAAAATGATAATATTACTATATTAAAAAAATTTATGTAAAACATGTGAGTCACAAGAATGTCTTTCACAACGCAGTGCTTTTTCATTTTGTACCAAGCGTATTGCGCTGCCACAGATAACTTACCACTCCAACTGTTTCCAAATTTCTGTACACCTGATGAAATCTTTAAAAAACAATTAAGCACTCCCTTTTTTACTCAGGGTGTATGATTATTATTTATTAATAGAGTAGAGTAATATTTTTTAAACTCTTTCTTTTAACTCTTACCAACCAATTGATCAGAAACTTGGTCCATAGTCTTCATGTGACTATAGATTACTTTGGGGGTAGTCACCCAAAATCACACGTAGTCCCGCACAGTCACGGAGAGATTAAAACCGTACTTCCCCTCATCTGATCGATTTCAAACTTTGTCCAAAGGCTTTTTGTGGTCAAAGATTAATTTTAAGATAGTCAAACACAGTCATGCACAGTCACGGAATGATATAAACCCCATTTCCCCTCATTCAATCAATCTGAAACTTGGTCCACAGACATCTTGTGACCACAGATTAATTTTTCAATAGTCAGGCAAAGTCACGAACAGTCACGCAGAGATTCAAAACTCATAATCATAAGGAAAGCAACAATTTTAATAAAAACTTTGTTTTTATAGGTTAGATTATTATAATAAATCAAACAATAATCGGTAATTTTTATTATATTTTTTGCATGGATGCATTACTGAATATTATTTATTTAAGCTTTAGTTACCATTGGTTAACATTGGCACTATTTGTCTGAAAGTACAAACATTCGTAAAGTACATGTTTTTATATATTTGTATAGAAAATGACTGTTTTTTCGCCAACTCCAAAGATTTTTGTGAAATGATTTGAAATTAGTAGGTCTTTTTCGAGTAGTAATTCGTTGTGTGTACAATTTATTTGTAATAATTTGAAATTTTGCTGATGAAATATTTTTAAATTCCTTGCAAAATATACAAATTTGTAACCAGTCGTGCAGCAAAGTTTTCAGTAAAATTACATCAAACTCGAAATAACAAGAAATTTTTTCCCATTTTTGCAGATGATCTTTCCATTAGTATTTCGCCAACGACACAATTATCGTCGAAATGCTTTTGTAATTTTCTAATATATATGTTGCCCAAAAATATCTTTAAATCGGCGATAGACTTGTATGGCATGTTTTTCTACTATGTATTTGTATAGAAATTAGCTGATTTTTTTCTTCGAGAACTAATTCGCGAACATGATAATTTTGGTCGAAATAGCTTAAAATTTTATACAAAATATTTAAAAGAATTATGACAAATGTTTTATAAAGTTATCTTAAACATGAAATAAGAGCAAATTTTACTACTTTTTCACGGAGTGTCTGATCTTTATCGGATAGTAGTTCATCCGAGCCATTATTTTGGCCAGATTACTTCGAAATTTGAAATACTTAATTTCCTTACATGTTCAACTTTAAACAAGTAAGAAAATTATAGTCGTTCTGGACCGAATTTACGATACCATATACCATGGTTTAGAGACCCTATCTCTTTGCTCCAACTAATTGGATATAGAAACAAGTAAAAAAATTATAGTCGGTCTAGACCGACCATACTAAGAATTGTCCAATAGAGATTATTTTTGGACTACAGATTAATGGATACAATAAACACATACAATCCCAATATTACTAATATCTATATGATAATTTGGATCTTACGGCAATTTATGTCGATTTCATAAGGGACATTTGTATGGGGACTAGGTCTGAACATGGACCGATTTTCACCAATTTCAACAGCGTTCATCCTATGGTCGATAAAAGTTTACATACCATATGTCATCAAAATATGTTCGTGTTTGCGACCTGTAGTTTGATTACAAAGTTTACATGGACACGCAGACGGACGGACGGACGGACGGACATCGCTAAAACGACTCAGAAAGTGATTCTGAGCCGATCGGTATAACAAAAGATGGGCCTAGGTCAAATATTTTTGGTAGTTACAAACAGCAGCACAAAGTCATTATACCCAAACCACATAGTGGTATAGGGCATAAAAAAATGTATAATCTTGTACCATGTTTTCCTTAAATATTTATTGAAAGTCATCTCAAATCTCAATGGAGTGTATATTTTCATACATTTGTAAGGGAAGTGTAATTTTAAGAAGATTATGTCGATATATTTTGAACTTGGTGCATTTTTACACCCTATACCACTATGTGGTTTGGGTATAATGACTTTGTGCTGCTGTTTGTAACAACCAAAAATATTTGACCTGCACCCATCTTTAATTATACCGATCGAATCAGAATAACTATCTAATTCGATTAAACAATGTCCGTCCGTCCGTCCGTCCGTCTGTGTGTCCATGTAAAGCTCGTAATCAAACTGCAGGTCACAAATATGAAAATATTTTGATGAAATTTGGTATTTAATCTTTTATCGACCATAGGATAAACGCTATTGAAATTGGTGAGAATCGGTTCATGTTCAGACCTAGCCCCCATACAAATGACCCTATGAAATCAACATATATTGCCATAAGATCCAAATTATCATACAAATCTTAGTCAAATTGGGTTTGTATGTATATATTACATCCATTAATCAGTAATCTAAAAATGATCCCTTTTGGACAACTCTTACTCATAGGCCCCATATAGAGCCGATGTTCACTTAAATCTATCAAAAAACAAAAATATTGCACTGATTCTTCTCAAATTTTGTTTGTGTATATTTAAAATGGTCAGGAACGGTCCATTTTTGGGTCTAGTCCCCATATAGATATAGCATCCGATATGAACTTTTTCATATCTGCAGCCGAAAAAATTAATAAAAATCCCACTCAAATTTGGTTTACACCTTTTTTTCTATATGCAGTTAGTTGGGCCTGAGAGATAGGGTCTCTAAACGCATGGCATAGGGTATCGTATAGTCGGTCTAGACCGACTATAATTTTCTTACTTGTTTTTAGTAAAATTGCATCAAACTTGAAATAGGACCATATTTTCACACATCTGTATAGAAAGTGGCTAATCTTTTTTGAGTAGTTTTGTACCCAGAGCTTAATTTAAATAGGAATAGCTTAATTTTCAAAATTATTAATCAGTAACTATAGTATTTTTTTCTGATTTTTGTGGTCCAGTAGCTTAAATCTTAGCGGAAAGATCTTTAACTTGATCTTTAACTTATGGAAAATACCACCAGACTTTAAATAGGAACATATCGGTCGAGAGGTGCTATACCGGTGCCAAAATTGTAATTAATCTGTGAACACGGTTGATAGCAGACAGATCTTGCGCAAAATTTTCAAGTAGTTGTTCCGGAGTACTTTGCCAGAATGCTTGTATATTCAAAATGAAACACTGACAGCTTTATCCAAGTTTCCTTAAATTTTTTTTTTTTTATACCCTATACCACTATGTGGTTTGGGTATAATGACTTTGTGCTGCTGTTTGTAACAACCAAAAATATTTGACCTAGACCCATCTTTAATTATACCGATCGAATCAGAATCACTTTCTGAGTTGATTTAACAATGTCCGTCCGTCCGTCCGTCCGTCCGTCCGTCTGTGTGTCCATGTAAACCTTGTAATCAAACTGCAGGTCGCAAATATGAATATCTTGTGATGAAATTTGGTACATAAGCTTTTATCAGCCATGGGATGAACGCTGTTGAAATTGGTGAGAATCGGTCCATGTTCAGACCTAGCCCCCATACAAATTACCCCTATGAAATCGACATAAATTGTCATAAGATCCAAATTGTCATATAGATCTTACTCAAATTGGGTTTATATGCGTTCATTACATCCATTAATGAGTAGTCCAAAAATGATCCCTTTGGCCCCATATATAGCTGCTTCCCGATTTTCACTTAAATCTATTAAAAAACAAAAATATTGCACTGATTCTTCTCAAATTTTGTTTGTATATATTTTTGCAAAATACAAGAGACTTTACCAAACATGATCAGGATCGGTCCATTTTTGGACCTAGTCCCCATATAGATATAGCATCCGATATGAACTTTTTCATATCTGCAGCCAAAAAAATTAATAAAAATCCCACTCAAATTTGGTTTTTGCTTATTTTCTATGTCCAGTTAGTTGGGCCTAAGAGATAGGTTTTCTAAACGCATGGTATAGGGTATCGTATAGTCGGTCTAGACCGACTATAATTTTCTTACTTGTTTTTTTTTTGAAACAGACCAAACATATACAAAGAACATATTTTCATAAATTCTATCTCTACACACAGAAAAAATATTGGCTGGAATTCGGTTACAACTAGAAAAATTTGTTAAAGTAATTAGAACTATTTTTTAATTCTTGAATAGATATTCCATTAAAACTATCGTATAATCATATTTTATTTCGAATTAATATATCTTCAACAACAGTATTAGTTATGTTTACCAATCAATGTCTTTGTGTAAATTTCTAACCTAATTTAATTGAGGCAACCCAATAAAACAAAGAATAACATGCTTCAGTACTAAATATTGGCGACTGCAACTACTAATTCTATTATAAAATTTTTTTAAACCGATAATGTTTTAACAGATATTGTAACAAAAAACTGGTTAGAGTATTACATATAAAATTTGTATTAAGAATTGTTTATCGATTGTAACAAAAGAAGCATATATTTTTAACCTCTTTTGGTATTTCTAAGTGAAAGGAATTTCTATGAATCAATTTCCGTTGTAAATACTTAAAAAATATAAGCATATCTTTAGGTAGACCGAATTGTTAATTTAATTTGTCATATGTCAAATAAAATAAAATAATTAAAAAAAGTAATAATAATGTATATTGTGACAATTTATGTAATTTTATAATTGAAAATCATGAAGTGTAATAAAGTGCCAAATTATTAAAAAAAAAGGAAGAAAAATTGGCGAGCAAGAAATACCGGTTATATGGAACCTGAAGAACTGAATAACGTTCCCATGACTTGTGTTTTTTCTTTGTATATATGGTTATAATTCAGAATACCAATCTGCCATTCAGGAGCGTACTATCATTCCCTGCGTTAAAAGTAGATATATAGAGATGCCAAAAACGCAGTCGAGTAGATATAAAGGTACTTAATTTTCGATTACCATATTGCAATTCATAAATATTTCCTTTCTCTATTGTAAGGCATTTACTTGGGAAGAAATTCGTAAATAAGGAATACAAATTCAACGCGTTGTATGGCACTCGTCAAGTATATAAAAATTTCTCCTACGTCTGTATTAACAGTACAAATGCTTATGAAGATATACCTGCAACCTTATGATCACGTTGTGATCAGCACAGCCAGTTTTCCGATGGTATGGTTAACCGCAATATTATATGCACGAGGCATATGACATATTCCGAGAAGTTGACCAAATCCAAGATGTGTTCAAGATGCTTACCATTGCTTCTTTTTCTGGTTAGAAGGTAACGAAGGCAGTCGTTATTGCAAAGCCGATCTGTTGAACGAGGAAGTCGTTGTAAGACTGGGTAAGTAATGGGTTTGTGTTGATATTTGTGCTAAGAAATATATTTGACCTAGACACAGCTTTTATATTGGCGACCGACGATATATAATCAGTTGTCCTTCAGCTGTAATAAAACTATAGGTAGCAAAAATAAATAATGATACATACGTAGATATGTTTAAATTTGTGAATGAGTTCGGTTTAAATAAAACTGTTACTATTAGCATGGGCTTTTCGTTTGTTGGTCGCCAGATTTCAATGTTGGTGATAATGTTTAGGCCAAAAGATGCGGCATATGATGCGCAAATATTTGTTTGTGAAAACTTCAATCTTCTCGTGTTTCTCTTCCACACAGCACTGTGCTTTTCACGCAGGCATTTAAAATACGGACACTTTAAATACGCTTTATTTAGCCGACCAAAAGCTGACCTTGCCTTATTTAGCCTGTATGACACGTCTTCTTCCACTCCTCCATCTACCGTCATCATGCATCGTAGATAACAGAAGGATTTAACATATTTTATGCGTTGGTCTTGTAATACAAAGTGATTATCGGTACTGTTATTTATACGCATTTCATGTGTTTTAACAATATTTACATTCAGCCAACTCTATTTGCTCTGCATATCGCTAAACTTGTGCGATATGAGACAAATAGCGTCAGCAAATTCCAAACCTTTAAGATGGTTTTGGACATCCCTGCATACTTGTATCATAACCTCGTCGAAAATAACGGCGAATGTTAATGGAGATAGGGGCAACCCTGTTTAACTACAGCGTTTGTCATGAGGGATTCGCTGATCATGTCATTGCACTATGGTCAATTTTGGCCAAAAATCAAAAAAAAAAAAAATTGTTTTTCATAAAATTGTTCTGCCAAATTAAAGTCTACACTTTAAATCATATGATTTAATTGTTCTTCTTCTTATTAAGAATTTAGTTTGTTTCAATTAATCATTCAAAAATTATTTTTTAACTCATATATACTTCTGAAAAATTCTATTATATACTTTTTATTCAAAGAGGGCTATGCTTTTTACTTGAGTTTTTTTTTATATAATTGGTACATAATTTTAAAACTGTGTTTATAGTTTATCATATTGTGTAAGTTTGCGATAAAAAAAAAGTAGATTTTTTGTATATTTATTGAGTGGTGATTAATTGCTTCCTTCTATAACTAGAAAAATCTCATACCAAAGTTTTGATAGTCCTGGAAATTTTTTTAGGACTTTTTAGAGGTTGATACTTTATATTTCTAAATACTCCTAAATATCAAAAGTAAGTATCCAAAAATTCATCGTCCAAGATTTTCCAACCTAATAACAAGAGCAATTTTAGTGACTACGTTATTGACAAACGGGGAGCTTTTTAATTTTTATTTTATTCACCCAACTAAAAAAATGGATGAATTAACAGCAATAATGGTAAAATTTATAGAGGAACATTTAAACAAAATTTTTTAAGTGGATGTATTAAAAGGAAAATTGCTTGGTTTAATAGCAACTGGTAAAATAAAGTGGACGTTATGTAGAAAGTATAAGCCAGTTTTTGAAGCACGTGAATCACAATGGTTAAAATCAAGTTTTAATTACTTGAAGCATGAAGATTGTGTAAGTAAATAAGTCTAATAATTGTGAAGAACTTTTGTTAGTAATGGTTTTTTAAGGATGCTGAAACTAGTAATCAATCCAATAGAGGAAGGCCAACAATCTCTTTTAATGAAAGTTCAGAGAGAAGCAAACGAAGAAAAATTACTGAAATATGCAATCTATATGAGTCACCTCTAGTTCACAAGGCTTCGCAGAAACTAAGTATAATAAAGTGTAATGCAGTAGATACAAACATTCTGTTAAATAATGGAGCTTTAGGTATGTTTATGGATTTGCAACTGACAAAACCAAAATATAATAATTTAAGATCATAAAATGAATTGTTGTTTGGAGCTAAATATTATCCATCTTATCCTGAAATCCTAAACAGAAAAAAATACTGCTATCCAGAAGATATAATCATTAATGAAAAGGGGGCTTCTATAAAACATCAAGCGCTATTGGATCATACTTCCAAAAAAATTTTTTTTATCAATTGAGGCTGATTTGATAGATATAAGTGAAACAAAATTTGGGTTAATTGGAAAATGGGGCATGGATGGATCAACAGGTCAACAGATTTTTAATCAAAAGTGGGAAAATGAATAAGAGCAAACAAATGTTGATAAAAGGCTATATTTATGATAGCATTTGGCTATATTTATGATAGCATCAGTTAATTTTAGTAACAAGTAGCAAAATTATTTGGAAAACGAGAAATCTGACTCTATTCGATTTTGCAGGCCTATACAGTTTGAATTCATTAAAGAAAATAAGGAAGTTGTAGAAAAATAATATAAAAACATTGCGGAACAAATAAAACAATTACTGCCTACCGAAATTGAATTTGAAGATTCTCGCAAACTTGTGATTCAATATTCCCTCTTTGTACTATGGTTGATGGAAAAGGTTTAAATATCCTTACCCAACAGCCGTCAACCAGGTCTTGTAATATATGTAATGCAAATCCAAATAGTATGAATAACCCATCATATGTTAAATCATTGCAACCTATAGTAAAAAACAACAAATTTGAATTGAGCACTTTACATTGTTGGATACGCTTTATGGAGTGTCTTCTCCATATTGCTTATAATATGGATTTTAAAATGTCATTTGCATCAAAAGAAAATAAGATTTTAAAAAGACAAATTCAAACTGAAATTAAAAAAGAACTGGGAATAAATATAGATGCGGTAAGACCTGATTCAGCTAACTCCTACAATGGAAATGTAGCATGAATATTTTTTAAAAATTTTAGTATAGTTGCAAAAATATTAAACATTGACGCATATTTAGTAAAAAGGTTTGCAAGTGCTGGCTTCGGGACACGAAATTAGTAAAACAAAATTATAAAACTTTTGTTATGAAACTGCTGAACTTTATGTGAGCCTTTATACATGGTACAAGATGCCTCCGACTGTTCACAAAGTATTAATACATGGTGCAGATATTGTGGAACATATTGGAATCCCAATAGGATCATTAACAGAAGAAGCTCAAGAGGCTTCAAATTAAATTTTCAAATCGGCCAGACTCAATCACAGCAGAACATTATCAAGAAAATTGAACAACGAAGACGTCATTCATTATTTACTTATATCGTCAGATCCATTAATTAGTAATATTAGAATAAAGAATGAAAAAAAGAACAAGAGATGTCCGAAGAAGCCTTTGATCTTATTTGCTAAGATTAGACTAACAATTTAAAATATCTCTGTATCTACGTAGTTATATACTGTAGTATAAAATAAATAAAATTATAAAAAAAAACTTTTAATATGAGAGTTAATTCTAGAAATAGGGAATATAGTGGAAAACGGCTATAAAGATCTTGAAAGGATTGGAAAACTCGGACCTTTATAAACGTAGTAATTTTTATAACAATTTTAAGGGGAACAACTAAAATGGTCGTTATTTCCGTGAGTAGTTTATATGCAAAAAAAAAATATTTAACGAATATTCGTATCTATCTTCAGAAATAAGACGATCTTGACAAAATTTATATAGTTGGAAAGCTTATAAATATATTATTTTATATAATAATCTAACATATTTATAAGAATTTCAAATGATTTGTTTATTTTATTTAAATAGTCCATACGTTATTGGTATATGGTCAAAAATAGTATACTTTACTCGCATAACAAATTTCAACTCGTTACAAAAAGAAACAAAGAAGATATAGATTTTTGGCCGAAATTGATCATAGTGCATTGTGTCGAACTTTAGTCAAATTTATCAATTTTGTTGGTACAGCTTTTGTTTTTAATGCATCCCATATTGCACTACTTTCTATCAAGTCAAATGCTTTTCTAAAGTCTAAGAATTCTAAATAAAGCGGTGTTCGCCGCTTGATCGATCCATAGTCCGCATTAGTGTGTAAAAAATGGGTGTAATATGTATAATACAAATCATTAAATGTTTTTAGAATAAATAGATGTCGTAATCTAATACCATTTTAGTATAGGCCCCATATTATGTTCACATCCATTATAAATCTAGACAATTCCCTAGCTAGCAATGTTTACTATTTGTCTGCCTTTAGGATCTAACCATTTTTTAACCTAAAACCAAATTAAAAATGGACAAGCGTTGATAATAATATTTATTTAATAAGAATATTTTTATTTATTATTAATAATAGTAACATTTTTTCTTTTAGGAATATTAGCAGAATTTTGGGACATACGACGAATATGATGATGCGAGTATGATTTTAAATTGGTGAAAATCTATTTTATCATTTAGTATTATATATGAACCAGGGATAGCTATTTATTTTTTTATCCTAGTAGATATATTTTACTTTGTTTAATGTAAAATTAAAAAAATATTTAAAAACAAATAAATAATAATAATAACTTTTTTGTTTTTTTTTTCATAGGTCGCATTAGTAAAAATTCCGATTACTGGTTGTAACAGTCAATAATTCAAATTAATAATTCAATTGTATCAACTAAATTTCACTATTCGTATAATAGAATTTATACACCTATAATATCAATGGCCTTTTTGTCACGGTAATATTTATTATACAATTCAGTAATTACAACAGAATGATTTGATAGTACATGTGACTACCAAAATGCGAGTGGAACCAAATTTGGTTGCTACAACGAATCCGTTTTCTGTGTGTACTTATCTCTTTCGAGCAGTAGCTAGCCCACTCCACGGTCATTATCAGAATTTCTTGTTAAATGATGTCAAATATCAATGAGGTAAATGTTTTCATACATCTGTATGAAAAGTGATCTCTACTTTATGGATTAGTAGTTTACCCATGCCAGTAGTCCGATTCAAGTAAAATTTAAGGATGGTATTGCTGATGCTTGTCCAATTCCAAAAACTATATACTTGTTATACTAAATACTTATATTAATATATGCTTTCGAACATGAAAACAATTAGTTTTTACTCGAGAATCTCGTATAGCTCGAAGCTCTAGTAATGGGTGGCTCTGATTTTTAACGCTTTAGGAACTCTAAAACATGCTTACAATATTATGACAATACAATGAATATACAGCTTCTCAAAATTATTAACACCCAGTAATAAAGATTTGCCCGTCTCACCTTTAAGAGGCAATTTAAGTGGCTGTAGTTAGTAAGGGCTTTCTTGTTGTTCGTCCATCTTTATTGTCACCAATATGGACAATTATTACTTTCCGTATCATAAAAAGCCGCGTAACGTTGAAATGTTTTTATGTTATAACTTTTTGTATGTCACAGTTTAATAGCTGTAATACCGGTATAAAATTGCTAAACGTAAAATAAAACTTGATAACTTAAAAATAATAGTGGAGTCAGTAGAAATTTTGTGTACATATTTGTAACAATAAACCATCAGAGAGTACACAAACTACAAGTTCGTTTAAATGTTATTGACAAAAACAACCAAAAACAAATTAATCATAAAAAAAAAAAAAAAAATTTGAAAGTCCAATTTGTTTTGTGTTATGTGTGGTTTGTCGTGTTGTTTTATGATAAAACTTTTGACAAGTTTGGCTTTTTGCCAACCTTTTGTTTGTCAAGCGACTGTTTGTCGTGGGTTTTCTTGTTATTTTGTTTTTGGGTTGTCTTTGTTTTTGTAGGTTGGTCGATTTTTGTTGGTGGCAATCGGGAATTTGATATGACAAAAACTGTCAAAATGATTGGAATTTTGTAACATTTTGGCTCGTTAACATGCCTCAAATTATAATAACGACGTCGGGTTACATGATAATAAACAATAATATAAATACAAACAAAAGCAAATGGAAAGCGAAAGACGAAAGTGGTGGTAGAAAAAAAAGCAAATGGAAAGCGAAAAGTGACAGCGTGGTTGTTGAAATAATTGTCGGTCCTTATGATGTTTCCAAATACACTCGAAGAAATTTTTAGTAAAACGTTTATAGTTTGGAACTATGGAAAATTGAATTTTGTCAGCACTGACGTTGAAACCATGTTTTTTTCTTTTATTTCTAATGTGTGATTTAAATATTTGATTAAGCATGAGCTGAAGTAATTGGCAGAATGATATGCTATTCAGATTGTGTTGTTCTCTTACAAAAACCTGTTAACTTTTAACTTTTCTTTTATTACAATTCATATACATGATATCGAACCAAACAAAAACTAATTTTTTTTCCCAGTTATCATATAAAAAAAAGTTGTAAGTATATATATTTATCTGGTGTATAATAAAACTTATCAAAATCTCAAATTTATTTTCGTTCCAATTCTTTTGTTCCGTTATTATTTCTAACAGAACTTTATCCTTCTATATGGTTTTTTGAAACTACTTTTTGGTTTACGCATAATTTTAACTTCTTTTCACTATAAGAAAATTTCCAAAATTTGAAGATATCAAGAGTGACGGACGAAGAGACATGTCTGCATTGCATGGGTCAAGAACAATTGATAAGGTGACATATGTGATAAAATGAAAATCTTTATTTAATCTTCAAAATCAATTTCATCGCCTTGAAAATAGCCTTTTTTGTTACAATAATTCAAATAACTATATCATCAGTAGATTGGAAAACTAAAATAATTTGGTGAAAAGTGGCAACATTGTAAAATATTTTTTTTAAGATTCAAGGTGCCATGCTGCCTTGTAATATTTTTCTAAGTCATAAAAAGTAAATGATCTCAGTGAATTACATTACATTAAAAAATTGCTACGCATCGTATGTTGATCGAAAATTTGGAGAAAAGAAAGCTGTCGCAAAGATGTTTCATTAGAGTGTTTGGCGATTGTTCACCGCAAAAAAAGCAGAGTTTCTGAATCGATTCGAAACCATGGATGAGACGTGGGTGCACCGTTTCACACCTGATATAAAGGAACTGCCAAATCAGTAGGCGGTAATGACTGTGTCAAAGAGCTAGGCAGTTTTGACTATTAACGAGGTGTCGAAGCTTTTAAGCATTGGTTGCAAAAGTGTGTCGAGCTAACAGGAGATTATGTTGAGAAATAAAGAAACTGTTTCCCAATTTTTTTTTTGTATTTTCTTTGTCAGGAATTTGTTAAAATCGCCAACTCACTTTTAGTGATTTACAAAAATAAGTGTCACTGATAACGAAAATACGACTAACAACCTGGAGAAATTAGTATAACAGTGTACTTTTAACTTAAAAGTCACCTTTTTACTTGGGTAGATTATTATTTATTCGCAATGAGGTCACAAGAAAGCCAAAGACATAATGAGAGTTCAATATCATAAAAGTTTAACAGAAATTGTACCTTACGAGTCAGTCGGTCAACTGCCGTGGATTTAATAAGCAAATATCAACGTTCCGAAAAAGTTAGTTAAGCAAAGACTCCATTTGGTGTTCGTTCGGTAAGGAAAACCGAAACAATGGCTGATATAGTTGCAGAATACTCTCGTTGGTACATATATTCCGATATAAAATTTAGAGTTAATTTTGACAACTTCTATGCTGTGTTCGTTCCAAGTCTATCTTTGCCACAAGAAATATTTGTTGGACACACTGCTTTAACTATCTATAATATTAACACGTAAGGTGATTTCTTGTGACCGATGTTTTGTTCCACATTTTTCTGCCGATTTTGACCAAACATATCTTATTTGAAAGGTATCACATTTTAGCTATCCACCAGCTTTATAGATTTGTACATTTTTACGTTTTTTTTTTTTTTTTGAGTAAAACGCGTTTTAAGTGGCTTCTAACAAATACGTAAAATTATGCACTGCTATGTGCGGGTTTGTTAAATTTTCTAATGTGTTTGTGAGTTTGTTTTCTTCATTCACAATAATAATTGTGTTGAATTGAAAAATAATTTTGGACATAAACCAATAACGCAATTGATGTTTAAAAAGTGTTGAATTGTGAATTGGCTAAATTTGATTAGCATACCTTTAAGGTGTCTAAATGAAAAAGTAAAATTTGGTAGAATTTTCACTGAAATTTCGAGGGCTGGGAGCTGCTAGTTTTAGTTAAATATTTTGCAATATTGGTTGCAAACCTTACGTGGTGTATCCATTCTTCATTTTTAAGAATTAAGAACAAATCGGAAATACCTCTAGATCGTATCAATGCTGATCTTTGCCTTGGAAGGACATTAAAAGGTCATAATACCGACTGGATTAGAGGTACTTTTTAGAGTATCGAATGATGGTTCTCAGACTGAAGCTGCCATGTCTCGTCCAAATACCAAGCTTTTTGTACCAACGAGTAAATGACCGGCAGTATTTCAGGCCGAAATTTGGCAATCATACTGTATTTTTAGGTTCGCGTCATCAACCTGGTCATCTAGATCTTTCACTGGAGTATTGGGAATACATATAAAAAAATATGTACGATATTTTGCTGACTGCCAATTCTAGTAACTTGTTGTTAGTTTGACTAAAATAGGTGACGAAATAAGAGTATGAGCTAAAATGATTAGATTTTGTCAACAAAATAGAACTTTGTCTTACAAAAAGTTGGCAAAAGAATCAAAGCTCTGTCATTAAATTGGTTCGAAAAGTTCAAAACAAAGCAGATTTGAAAACATGCAAAGTCCAATAGGTCCAACATATGAATTGAGGCTGAAAACAGTGAAAGGAAACGAAAATATATAGTGATAGATTTACAGTAGGTTAGGTTAGGTTAGGTTGGATGGGTCGTCCGCCCGAAGGCGTTTACACTAGGATGTGATAGGAATAGAGATTAAATAGTACAGATATATAGTGTAAGGGGTATGGAAATACTTCACCTCACTTGACAGTACCAGTGTCCTCCCGTCCAGTTTTGGAAGATTGAACTCAGGTACCTTCGTCCTTCTAGTAAAGAGAACCAACTCGGTTTTATAAGGGTTGACCCCCAGATCGTTATCCCTTGCCCATTGTACGAGTTTACTTAATGCCAACTCCATGAGGTCGCCGATCGTTGATAGAAATCTACCTCTGATAGGTGACCACTTTGGTGCCTGTCGAAAGATTGAAGGATTTTATTGATCACCAAGTTCCGTAAGAGAGGAGATATAACTCCCCCTTGTGGAGTTCCCCTCGTCACCACCATCCCCGCTTCCTCCTCACCTATTTTCGAGTTGATCACCCTGCTCTTCAGCATGTTGCCCGTCCATAGGGTTATCGGTGTATCCGTGCCCGTACTACCCAAGGCTTCAAGGATCGATGATATTTTGACATTATTGAACGCTCCTTCCACGTCCAAAAAAGAAGCCAAAACATATTCTATATAGTGAAGAGCATCCTCAGTCATTCCCACTACTTCGTGTAAAGCTGTATCCACCGACCTTCCCTTGAGGTATACATGTTGAGCTTTGCAGAAGTTGTCCGGTGTGAGCTTATTTCTCACATAGACATCTACCAGTCTCTCCAAAATTTTCAGTAAAAACGATGATAGACTGATAGGTATGTATTCATTTGCGGTATTGTGGTTTATCTTTCCCGCTTTGGGGATAAAGACTACTCTAACCTCTCTCCACTCCCTTGGCCCATGATTCCCTCTTAGCTCTGCGAGCCGCCTTTTCGAAAGCATTAAAAGTGAGACGGTAATTATCCCAATCCTCAGTTTTCTTGTATTTTTTAGCCTTATTAAAGAGTTTTCTAGTTTCCGTTCTGAGTAGCTTAAGCTCCTGGGTCCGTCACGATTGATTGACTTTTCTAGAAGGCACGCGCTCAGGGCATGAATTTAGATATGCTCCTTTAAGTGTTTTCGGCAATAGACATGCTGAGTTCTCCACATCTTGAACTCTGACCGGCCCTTCCATACCAGGAGGCGGTAGCTTCCGCACAAGGCTGCGGAATTTGACCTAGTTTGTCTTCCTCGGCTTCCGATATGGAATCAATGCCCCCAAAGAGATATCAATGCTGTAGATTATCCTGTAATGATATGAAAAAAAACATTCCAAGGATACCGTCCAGTTCAGAATTCTAACAGTGTCTGAATTCGATACTAAAGTTATATCAATAACTTGGTCCCTAATCCTATTATAGAAAGTGGGATTATTTCCCCTGTTCACTATAATCAAATTAGTGTTTAGAATGTAATCAAAAACGGACTCACCTCTGCTGTTGATGCCAGTGCTTCCCCATAAGATGTGGTGATCGTTGGCATCACCTTCCATTACCAGATCGTGACCCTTGATCATACATTCTCCACATTTTAAGTAGCTTTCGGGAAATGTCTGTAATAAGCTTAGAGCGTAAAAGCAGATGAAAGTACCAAATAAATATCTGATATGGCACGATGCAAATACTTAAAACTATCCAGAGCTTAGGAAAGTGGAGGGATATTGGGCTCTTGAGAAAAGGTATGTCCACAAAGTATGTCAAAATGTGGAAGATTTGTACCAAGGAAGGTCCATAAGTTCAAAGTAAGGATTATAAATATAATATTTATCTTTTTGTACAAGTTTGAATAAAATTCAACGTGGAACAAATTACCTCTTTTTGGATTCCTGGACATAGCGGACTGGAGTCACACTAGATCGTCTATGACCTACTATCATTTTAATGGGCCCTAGACCACATTTTAGATTATGATAAAAGTGACATTTATTTAGTAACTTGGTTTCATATGGGACACTACAAGTTTAACTTATATTTATGTAACATTATCCTGACTACCTTAATTTTTTATCAACTGTGTCGGGAATATGACAAGACAACGACACAGGTCTTCTATATGAGGCATTAAGGCAATGAGAACTTCATGTCCACCTTCTGTATTTACGTTCGTAAGAACAGAAATACGAACCTGGATCAAATTAGCATCCAAAGCTAAGAAGAATTTAATGAGTCGCAGTGCCGTGAAACGGGCTATACTAAGGTCTTAAATAATTTTGTTCAACATTTGCATCCTTAAGTTCTTGCTTAAATACAAGAAACACTAGGAGGCATATTTTAAGATAATTATAGGATGCAACTATCCTAGAATCAGGCATAGAATATTTTCATAATATTTATATATTATAAGAAATAAATTTAAAAAAAATCAATTTTTGTTAGTGTATTTGGGAAATGTTATTGTTTCTTTTTTGCTTGATTACAGCTGTTTCTTTTGAACTTTGGCAACAAGTTAGCATGTCGTCAGTCTACCGTTCAAAAGTTTCCTATAAATGTCGTATCATATAGACACACCATGTCTCATATATTTTACTTATATTAAATTTTTTATTTTCTGTTTTTGTTACTGTTGTTGTTGTAGTTATTTTTATGGCAGCTTAATTTTGCTGTATATCCTTTAAAAGTAATACAACCTCTGTTTCGCTGCTTTTGACATTGAAATTTAGTTTTGTGTGTATTATCGTGAAACTTTCTAACATTTCGCGTGACTGATGACAACATAATGACATGAATAAATGATATTTGCGGCATTTATTACAAAACAAAAAGCACTAAAGAAAACACACACACATACATACTTTTGCAGAAACATAACATATAGACACGTAGAATTGCTAGTTTCTTAGTTTCCTTTAGTACTCTGTAAGTATTTATGTATTCATGTTTATTTTCCATAGTGCATATTTCAACAAAATTAATTTATTAACGCTTCTTGGTACGTGTTTTGTAAAATAAACCAATAACAAACAATTTTAATTAATTTTTCGTCAGAGTCGCAAGTACTTTAAGGAAATATTATTTATTGTTCCTTATTGTTTCTGACAACTCATAGGCCTAATTAACTAGATAAATGACTTGGAAATATTCTTGACGTTCGTTCGTGTAAATGAAAAAAGTCTAAAATATACACACACATGCACACACCCATAGACTTGTATACGAGGGCGGATCAATAAGTCCGTGACTTTTCGAACTTCCCTCATAGTTATATGAAATACAACACCGCTCCCATCAAGTACCAGCTGTTAATAGACTACTGTAAAATTTTGAGCAAGTTCCGTCATTTTCTTTGCGTTTAACAGCTGTTCAAAACATACAACCTCGTGGTTTTTTTTCTAAATAGAAAAAAGTGAATTTCGAGTAATCATTAAACATAATATTTGCGAAAAAAAACCGTCAATTAAACCAAGGAAAAGCTTGATAAATACTATGGTGTACTGACTTTCGTTGTGGTCGCACAAATACAAATGAAGCTGAACGATAGGTGTTGGCCGATTGAAGGGTAAAAGTGCATGTGATTGTTGATGCCGCAGGCGTTTCTAGTTTAAATGATCAGTTGGGTTTAAGAAAGCTGCCTGCAAGATGGGTACCGCGTTTGCTTTGAATTAACCATAAAGTTAATCGTGTGACAACTTCAAAGTATTGCTTGGAGTTGTTTAATTGGGCTACGAATTGGTACCTCTCCGGATTATGGCCCCAGTGTCTATTTCCTATTTCCAAAACAAAAGAACTAGCTAGGCGGACAGGGATTTAGCTCTAACGACGCAATTATTGATCAAAAAAATGCCTATTTTATGGACATCGAAAAATCCTATTTTTTGGAAGAGATACAAAAATTGGAGAAACGCTGGACTAAGTGTATTGACCTAAAAGGAGATTATGTTGAAAAATATTTTTTTTTTTTGCAAAAAAACTGTGTTTCATTTTAAAAGTCACGGACTTATTGATCCGCCCTCGTGTCTAAAGATATTAAGTATTGCTCTTATAGTCTGTTCATATAAATTAATATGCGAAATTGTGTCTGTGTTCATTGCCATTTATGGGCAACACATCTAGATGATATATACACATTTATATAAACATATATATAAATATATATGTATGTAAAAAAAAAAAAAATATTAATTGAATTATATAAACCGT
This sequence comes from Cordilura impudica, assembly GCA_963682025.1. NCBI lineage: Eukaryota > Metazoa > Arthropoda > Insecta > Diptera > Scathophagidae > Cordilura > Cordilura impudica. The sequence continues at coordinate 102,956,135 of OY821517.1, forward strand.
ACGTGTTACAAAGCTAATAAAAGTTCTTTAGGTGATTGACAACATGTTCTTGAAAATCTGTAGAAATACAATTAAGAAAAAATATTGAATGCTTGAAATATAAAAAAAAAATAATTTTTGTTATGACTTGCCATGACCGTTAAAATAGTTAAATGATAAAAAGAAAACTTTCCGGGCGAGGAATAAGAAATTGTTTTTATTTATCTTAAGTCTGTACACGTACAAACAAAAAACAAATTAATTGTGGCTAACAAATTTTTCTCAAAACCGAGTTGTGATGGAGTTTTAACCAAATTTCAGTTTGATTAAGAAAATAATGCTCTTTTGTGGGCAGTAAAAATCTCTCCATAATATAAAATTATATGAAGGACAATTAACATGTGGTTAATTTTGAAGGAGTGGAGAGCAAATAAACGCTACACATTAGAAAGTTTACGCATACAAGATGTGACGCTTAAAATATAATAACAAATGTGCAAGTCTTCCATGTTAAAAATTTGGTTGAAATCGAACAACGCTAACCCATTCCTTGCCGAGGCCAAACTTTGAAATTTGTCATACTCAAAAAAATTTATTATTCTACAAATCTAGATGAAACCCTTACTATAGGTTGGGAAATAAAATTGTGCTATATTTTATGAAAACTTACCCTTATGTGCTTCTAGGGTTAAAATGGATAAAAATTCAGCAGTATTTGCAAACTATTTGAATTTTTTGACTTAATCGTCCTATGCTAGCTTGTGGTCATTTGTGGCGCCAAGTCCAAATGGGTTAATGACGTTTAATTATAAAATCATCATAACCATCAAATCATAAAATTCGGTAAAATATACCACAATTTTCGTAAAATCTGTAAAAAAAAAGTCATATTTTCCCTATATAAACACACTTGAAATTTTCAGTCGCGTTGAAGCACCTCAAAATTTTTTTTTTTGATTCACCCAAAATTTTGTATTTTGAGACTTTAAATTCGCCTCCCCCCCCCCCCCATATAATAAAGGGCCACCTTAGAGTTGTTATTACTTATTTATTTATTTATATTTTCTGTGTCGCGAAGTCCAGTTATTATACCCTCCACCCCAGTGTTCAGATGGTATATATAAGTTTGTCATTCTGTTTGTAACAATTAGAAAAAAATTCTGGACCCCATAAAAAATATATATTTGTGAAACTTATAACAAGCGGAGTTGAAATAGCGATGTCCGTCTCCCCGTCTATCCGTCTGTGCGTCTTCCCGTTTGTGTAAATCACGATGACAACTTCAGTCGGGAAGCTAGGATTCTCGTTTGCATAGAAAATGATTCATTGATTTTCTGAGAAGTTTTCTGTTTGAAATCGTCCAAATCGGTTAATCAGGCCCCGAGATCTGAATGTAGAATAAAAAAGTCTTGAAAAAATATGATTTTCCGTGTTGTTCTTGTCACGATCACGGCCTCAATAGAACAGCCAGGGTGACCATTTTTAGTGAGAATGATTCGCCAAGATCATTCAAAAGTCATTAAAATCGGTGGAACAGGTCCAGGGAAATCTCTGAAAAAGTAAAAAAACGAAAAATATCATGTTTCTATATTGTTCTTGTTGTTATTCTAAATATTTTATTGTTGTCATAGCTGGACTTGTTGTTTTTGTGGTCGTTGTGGTAATAATATTATAAAAATTAACCCCTTGTAATTTCTTTTTAACAACCGATTTAAAGTTTCCATTGTTTTGGCATCACTAAAAAAATTGTTAGATCATTTCCGTCATTGCCGCCAATCTACCTGTAAAGTTTCAGATCGATTGGGTCACGGTAAAGGGGTTAAAAATCAATCCAAAATTTTTTCGACAAGCAGAGCTACGGGTTAATATAAAGGGAGTAAAATTCACCAACATCTAAAATAAATAATGTTAAACTACCAGTTGTTAATAAAAAACGATGTAAATTTACTAAACAAAACTTTATGTATTAATTTATTTAAAGAAAAACACGAAAATAACTTTTGAAGTTGTATTTTTTTGTGCAATATTTACATATATGTATTTACGTACATACACAACCACTACTTTCGCAATGGAGGTTAGGGCGAGCTATATAATTTTCAAAAACTTAAACTATATATAGTGTAAGAGGGGGGCAGGATCGCCATATGGTGTAGGTAGGATCGCCATATAGTGTAGGTGGGACGCCAGCTAGGATCACCAAATAATATAAAAATCACTGGACCGTTATATAATGTATGCCTTTTAGCAATCTACGTACATAGTGGCATTTAAATTGAATATAGTGTATGTATGGCAGAATCGCCATATAGTGTAGGAAGGGTGTATAAAAGGATATTAAGATTGGGTGAGAACCGGACCAATCTCAGGAGGAATTTTGTCAAGTGCTTTCCTCAAAGCAGTTCCCGCGTGCACGCTAGATGCACTTTTTTTTATATAGCACGTAGGCAGATTATGCCAATGTTTGAACCCTTTGGCAGAATATGCCAGTAAAAAAAAAGAAAATCTCTGTTTGGTTTTAATTATAACCCTTTCATATCAGAATTATAATTATAATTGATTATTTATTTGAAAATGCTGGTCTTTTTTAATTTAAATAATAGTCTTCTCTTTTCTTTACATTCGCATATTACAAATTCATTGATTTTTGAACATTGGGCTCAATAGCCAATCAGAAAACGTTCAATAATCAATTTAAATTTTTCCCCTCAAAATTTGAGTGACATTCCTATTTGTCGTGGGTTATTGACACAATTTGAATTTTCACAAATTTGTCATTTTGCATTCCAGTGATATTTAATTACACAATAATTTATTGTTTTGTAATCCAACCCTTTACCCAAGGTTAGTGTACTTTGTGGTATGTGTTGAATGAAAAGAAAAGATATGCAAAAAAATAAATAAATGTAAACAAATAAATACAAATAAATATGTGCATGTGCATATAGTAAACAAAAATAAACAAAAAAATATAAACAAATAAAGATGAATAAATGAAATAAATAAAGATAAATGAAGATGTGTGTAACATCATCACAATATTAATTAACTAATTATGTCATATAACCGGAAACGCATGCATATAGGTATATAACCTAAATGCACGCCGATCAGCAACCACGATGACCAAAAAGCAAACACCGAAACGTGTTTCGTTTATCCGAAAAAATAGAAAAGACGAAAATGATCTTTCCTCGCTGGAGCGCGAATTACTAATGTGAGAGAGCTCTATATACCAAATCTTGGAATAAACAGAAATGCAGATCAAACAAAGAATTTGCTGAAATAATTTGGTATTAAGTTCAGCAAATTGTTTACTTTTTCAAATATTTTGTTTATATATATTATCAATACTCAAACCGAGGTGGAGGGTATCAAAGATTCGGCACAGCCGAATTTAACACTCTTACTTGTTTTTAGATAAATAAGTTATTATAATCACAAAGATGTAATATAGAATCGTGATTTGATCAGTGGTACTAGCATTAATATCATTTTGTAATAATAAATTAAACATTTTGGTTTATGTTTATTTTGTTGCCAGATATAAAAATAAAAACACTCCGGAAAAAGTCTAAAAAAAGCAGACGAAACGTTGAGTAAAAATGAAAAATAATTGATTTTTATTTACACTAAATTTGACCTTCATTCGCCAGTGAGAAAAGTGCTTTAGCAAAAATAAAATTCTTAGTTGATTTTAAATTTTTGTTCATTCATCGAAAATAAAGCTGATTAAATTTGGATCATTCAAGTTTTTCGGTGTATAAAAATATGTGCTTATATCAAAATTTCTTTCTCTAAAAATTCGTAATGTTATAGTTGGCTAATTTTATTAGATGAAGCAATTGATTTTCGTTAAAAAATTTGCATCGGACATCACTTAAGATATTCTCGTAGTGATGTCTCGATTACAGCAACAGATACTTTACAGATTTGAGTATTGAAATGAGAAATATTTTAAACAAATTATATTGCACGTCCTCCACTAATATGGTAGTTATAGAGCACCTCAATTTTAATATTTAATATAAATGAAATATTTTATAAAAACTCATTTCTTTTATTTAAGATTATGAGTTATATTGTGAATTGTGGAAATAAAATTGTTCAGAAAAGTCTTCGCATTTCAACCTGGCCAACTAAAAAGCAGTTATAGCTAAATTCGTATGGCGTCTTTTAAAAAGATGAAACATTCCAACATTTTTGCATATGTTTCGAAATAAAGGCTGAACCAAAACTTACGCAATATTTGAATTTGCCGCCATTTGTGCATTTAAGTGTAAACAAACCAAAAAAAAAAAAAAAAGCGGTCTAGACCGACTATACGATACCATATGCAATACGTTTAGAAACCCTATCTCTCAGGCCCAACTAACTGGATATAGAAAATAAGCATAAACCAAATTTGAGTGGGATTTAATTAATTTTTTTGGCTGCAGATATGAAAAAGTTCATATCGGATGCTATATCTATATGGGGACTAGGCCCAAAAATGGATCGATCCTGACTATGTTTAGTAAAGTCTCTTGTATTTTGCAAAATATATACAAACAAAATTTGAGAAGAATCAGTGCAATATTTTTGTTTTTTGAGTGAAGATCGGGAAGCAGCTCTATATGGGGCATATGACTAAGAGTTGTCCAATAGGGATCATTTTTGGACTACTGATTAATGGATGTAATATATACATACACACCCAATTTGACTAAGATTTGTATGATAATTTGGATCTTATGGCAATATATGTTGATTTCATAGGGGTCATTGTATGGGGGCTAGGTCTGAACATAGACCGATTCCCACCAATTTCAACAGCTTTAATTCCATGGCCGGCAAAAGATCAACTGCCAAATTTCATCAAAATATATTTATATTTGCGACCTTCAGTTTGATTAAAAGCTTTACACGGACACACAGACGGATGGACGGACGGACGGACGGACATCGTTAAATCGAATCAGATAGTGATTCTGATTCGATCGGTATAATTAGAGATGGGTGTAGGTCAAATATTTTTGGTTGTTACAAACAGCAGCACAAAGTCATTATACCCAAACCACATAGTGGTATAGGGTATAAAAAAAACAATTTTAATTAGGGTTAGTATAAATTCAGTTACCAGTAGAAAGATTTAATCAGCAAGAAGTTTTTTAATGTAAGTAATAACTGTTAAAACGCAACCGGATTTCCTCATAACTAAAAATATAATTCTCATAGAATGAATGTACTTCCAGCAGAATAATAAGTTCCGTTTACCAATCAAAGTTTTTATGCAAATTATTATATTAATTCAATTGCGGGAACTAAACTAAACTCACTACAATTTGATTTATTCTTAAATATTGGTAGCAACAATATTTAATTCTATTAAAACAATATATTTTAACCCTAAAATTTGTTTACGGATATTGTAACAGATTGCTGGTAAATATAATACAAACAAAATAGTAATATGAATTATAGAATTTGGTTATAATAAAAGAAAACCAAAAAATATGATTGTAATTTGAAAATACAATTTGAAAATAAAATGATGTAACCCATAGAAACAAAGTTATTATTAAAACTCTTTCTTTTCTAATGCATATGAGTTTTGAATCTATCCGTGACTGTTCGTGACTTTGCGTGATTATTTTAAAATTAATCTTTGGTCACAATAAGTCTATAAATTCACCCCGCGACTGGGGGTGACTATGCGTGACTATGTCGAAGTTAATCTTTCTTTACGCAAGTATATCGATCAAGTTTGAGATTGACTGGATGACGGGGAAATCCGATTTAAGTCTGTCCGTGACTGTGCGTGACCATGCGTGACTAAGTCAAAGTTAGCCTTTTTTTCACAGCAAGTGTCTGGACTAAGTTTCAGATCTATCGGATGAGGGAAATCCGTTTTCAATCTCTATGTGACGGTGCGTGACTAACACAAAGTTAACCTTTTTTCACAGCAAGTGTATGTTCAAGTTTCAGATCGTGATGATGATGTTTCGAGAGATGATGGGAAGTGATATTTCGATCACTCCGAGTTTGTGCGTGACAATGAATGACTGCGCGTGATTACACCAAATCTAATCTGTAGTCACAACAAGACCTTGGGTCAATTTTCAGAGCAATTGGTAAAAGAAAGAGTTTAAAAAGTTATAAATAAAGAAAATAAAACTTCTACGCACACAAAACAAAAACGAGTGAGAAAATTATAGTCCGTCTAAACCGACTATACGATAACCTATGCCGTGGCTTAGGGACCCTATCTCATCGGTCCAACTAATTGGATCTAGAAAATAAGCATAAACCAAATGTTAGTGGCACTGTTATTAATTTTGTTGGCTTCAGATATGAAAAAGTTCATATCGGTAGCTATATCTATATGGAGGCTAGGTCAAAAAATGGACCGATCCTGACCATATGTGGTAAAGTCACTTATATTTTGAAAAAAATATACAAACCAAATTTGAGAAAAAACTGTGCAATATTTTTGTTTTTTGATATATTTGACTGCAAATCGGTAAGCACATTTATATGGGGGCTACGACGAAGAATTGCCATATGGGGCCTCTTTTTGGATAACTGATAAACGGATGTAATAAACACACGCAAACTCAATTTGATAATTTCTATATTATGGCAATTTAAGTCGATTTCATAGGGGTCAGTTGTATGCGGACTAGGTCTGAACATGAACCAATTTTTACCAGTTTCAACAGCATTCACCTTGTGCCCGATAACAGCTTATGTACCACATAACATTAAAACATATTCGTGTTTGCAACCTGCAGTTTGATTACAAAATTTACAGGGACACACAGACGGACGGACAGACGGATGGACGGACATCGCTAAACCGACTCAGAAAGTGATTCAGCGCCGATCGGTATAGTAAAAGATGGGTCTAGGTCAAATATTTTGGGTAGTTACAAACAGCAGCACAAAGTCATTATACCCAAATCACATAGTGGTATAGGGTATAAATATAAAGACCATTATGGAAGTATAAGGTAACTACGATCATAATTTATTCCTTTTCGTCTCGATTTTTGCCAACTCAAGAATTATCAGCAAAAAGCAACAATAGCAGCTTTAATATCGGATTTGGATACAACACTATCACGCATTAAGGATCGACTCTCCACCGAAAACAAGAACAAAAGAGCTACAATAAGTTTAAGACAAATAATCTAGTAGCAACCACCAGTCAACAATACTTGCAACATCAGTAAAGAAAATCACGAACTAATTATAATTCTTCAATGAATAATCATCATAATATTTTTCTTCGTCGTCCATCTCTTCGCATCATTTAATAAGATAATTATACTGTTTATTTTTTACCATTTAAAATTTCTATCGCAAACAGAAATAAGCGATATAAAGTGGTGCCAGTTTTCCGATCAATATTTAGGATAGTTTTGCTCTATTTCTTTTTGATTTTCTTGTAATTTCTAACTATAAAATATAGTAAACAAGTAAGAGAATTATAGTCGGTCTAGACCGACCATACGATACATTACACCATGGTTTAGAGACCCTATCTCTTCGGTCTAACTAATTGGATATAGAAAATAAGCATAAACTATAATTTGAGTGGCACTGTTAATAATTGTTTTGGCTGTAGATGTGAAAAAGTTCATACCGGGTGCTATATTAACATAGGGACTAGGTCGAAAAATGGACCGATCCTGACCATATATGTTAAATTACTTACATTTTGAAATATATATACAAACCAAGTTTGAGAAAAATCTGTTCATTATTTTTATTTTCTGATAGATTTAAGTGAAAATCCGTAAGCATCTCTATATGGGACCTATGACTAAGAATTGTCCTAAAGGGATTATTTTTGGACTACTGATTAATGAATATAATAAACACATACAAACCCAGTTTGACTGAGATCTATGGCAATTTATGTCGATTTCATAGGGGTCATTTATAAGGGGACTAGGTCTGAACATGGATCGAAATTCACCAATTTCAATAGCGTTCATCCTATGGCCGATAAAAGCTTATACACCCAATTTCATCAAAATATGTTTATATTTGCGACCTGTAGTTTGATTACAAAGTTTACATAGACACACAGACCACTGACGGACAGACGGACGGACATCGCTTAATCGGCTCAGAAAGTGATTCTGAGTCGATCAGTATAATAAAAGATGGGTCAAGGTCAAATATTTTTGGTAGTTACAAACAGCAGCACAAAGTCATTATACCCAAAACACATATTGGTATGTGATATAAAAATTATTTAAGTTATTTAAAGTGTGGGTTTTTATACCCTATACCACTATGTGGTTAGGGTATAATGACTTTGTGCTGCTGTTTGTAACAACCCAAAATATTTGACCTAAACCCATCTTTAATTATACCGATCGAATCAGAATCACTTTCTGAGTTGATTTAACAATGTCCGTCCGTCCGTCCGTCTGTGTGTCCATGTAAAGCTTGTAATCAAACTGCAGGTCGCAAATATGAATGTGTTTTGATGAAATTTGGTATGTAAGCTTTTAGCGGCCATGGGATGAACGCTGTTGAAACTGGTGAATCGGTCCATGTTCAGACCTAGCCCCCATACAAATTACCCCTATGAAATCGACATAAATTGCCATAAGATCCAAATTGTCATATAGATATTACTCAAATTAGGTTTTGTATGCTTTCATTACGTCCATTAATGAGTAGTCCAAAAATGATCCCTTTGGCCACATATAGAGCTGCTTCCCGATCTTTACTTAAATCTAATAAAAAACAAAAAAATTGCACTGATTATTCTCAGATTTTGTTTGTATATATTTTTGCAAAATACAAGAGACTTTACCAAACATGATCAGGATCGGTCCATTATGATATGAACTTTTTCATATCTGCAGCCAAAAAAATTAATAAAATTCCCACTCAAATTTGGTTTTTGCTTATTTTCTATGTCCAGTTAGTTGGGCCTAAGAGATAGGGTATCTAAACGCATGGTATAGGCTATCGTATAGTCGGTATAGACCGACTATAATTTTCTTACTTGTTTATAACTGCGATAATGCCTTTGAAGTGTGCTACATAGATAAATGGTTATAACAACCAATAAATAAAAACTTAATTCCATTATATGAACTAATTTTAACAATTAATTTAATTGAATTTACTTAAAAAATCAAATGCCTGAAACTTCGTATGGCTATTTCGAAATTATATAATAGTTGTCACAACAGTATAACTTGTTACTACATGGAACAATAACAATTCGATTAGCAGTAAATTTGGTTGCCACAACGAATCCATTTTCTGTGTGCACCTGCATTGGTAAGCTACAAAACATATTAAAAGGCCAGCAAAAAAGAATATTCTTCTTAGGAAATTCGATGGTTTCTGGTGTAGAACGGAGAGAGATACTTCAGAGATATTAACTCTCAACCAGACAACAAGAACAAATATTGGACTATTGATCTTAATGATCTAGATAATATGAATATAAGCATTACTTTTTTTATCTCCGATATATTTTTTTTATATTCAAAGATGGTGTAAGTTAGGTGAAAAAAATAAAAATTGTTATTCTTTTAAATCCAAAATATTTATACGCGTAAAATAGTTAAGTTTAATAAATAATTATCTAATTACAATTTTCTAAAAAATCTTTACACTTTTTCTGAAACTTTCTTCTTTTTGAGTGATTTTTTTGTATTTAAAATTTTTTTAGTAAGCTAATAATGTTCCAAACTAGCAATTCAATGGTTTTTTTTCATACGTATACGTACAGCGTTACAGAATCAGCTTATCACCACATCACTGAGTCGGTGTTAGCATATATATTTTAATGATATGTAACTAATCTCACATGTTTCAAGCTTTATTTGTTTGTGCGTTTTTAAGTAGCAGAACAACATTGTATAAAATAACTCATTATTTTCCTTGACATTCATTGGGCTATCAAATTTTAATTCACTCTTTCGGATACCATATGTCTGACTTTTTCCTATTTAAAAAGTGTTGTGGTTAAATAACAATATTCTCCAAAAATTTTTTTTAAAAATATTCAGGCTTTTTTATAGGAGACAACTAAAACTTTTCGAATTTGTAATTTGGAGCTTCAGCAATTTTTTTTTTAAATTTTCTTCATAACACCGCGTTACAAAAACGAGCTTTAGTTCTGTCCTATGAGCCATATATACTTTTTCGGAAAGGGGAGAAAAAATAAAAATACACGTGTATCGGCGATTTTCATGTACACGTCAGAATTTTTTTTTTTTTTATGTATAAAGTATAAAGCTCGTAGTGTCCGTCTGTCCGCATGTGTGAAAGATTTTGGATCGATTTTTAACCCTTTTTCCGTGATCCAATTGAGCTGAATTTTTGCAGACAGACTCGTGGAAATGTTTGTATCACGGCAAATTTTTTAAAAAATAGACTTTTATCAATTCTCAGATTTTCCTTAATTTTTTTTTTTTTTTTTTTGAAAAAATGGTTATCGGTTTCTTTTTAACGGTTTCAGTTCGTTAAAAAACCGAATTTTTTTTATTAATTTTGTTATATTAAAATTAAAAATTGTTACATTAAAAATTTCAATGCTTTTAAAGAAACTTAGGCCTTTTCTTATTGCGTTTGTAAGCATTTGTGCCAGTATCGCGCCAATAGACCAACAGTATTCGCCAAGCATGTTCGTAATGTCTTGTCCTTTAAAGCGCTTTTCAATAGCCGCAATGTTCTGATGGAACCTTTCACCATGCTCATCGCTACAAGCTCCTAAATCATCAGGGGAAAAATCTAAATGATTGTGAAGGAAATGGATCTTTAGCGACATTAATATGCTCATTTTGCCATATGCCGAAATCATTGCTGCGACAATATTTTTATAATTGGCAGCTCGTTTGTTGCCAAGAAACTGCACAATTACGGCAAACTGTGCCTTTCCATGCACGTTGTTCGATAGCATTTAAGTTTGATGAAAATTCATAACATGTAACTATTTTTTTTATCTGCGGACCATTAAAAACACCTTAAATCATACACATCATTAAAAAAAATAAAGTTTCTGAATGACTTCATAAAAAAATTCCTTTGCGCTGCTCAATTTCGGAAAAATTTTGCACAAACTTGCAATCGCCTCGCCCTCACGATCCAGTTTTTTAACTAAATTTGATACGAGACCGAGCTTAATGTGTAGTGGTGGCAAAATGATTTGAGATGGCTGTACCAATGGTAGATTCTCTATACTTTCTACGCCTACTTTGTAGCATGTTCGCGGCTTCCACTTAAATTCAGTGTAATGCTGATCTCTTTTGCGGCCTTCCCATGTACACAAAAAGCACTGGTGGGTTGGAAATCCATGCTTAACACCAATGAGTAATCCGACCCCTTTCAGATCGCAGCATATTTTCCAATTATGCTCTTGGTACTTTATCAGCTGTAATATTAATTCCATGTCTTCGTCTGTTTCTTTGAGGTTTGTGGCATATGCGATCGGGACAGATGGATGTTTGTTACCGATATGAAGCAGCAAGACTTTAAGGCTGTCCGATTGCATCGACTCGCCACTCCTCCGAAATATAAGGGTAATCAATTTTTGCAAACATCAAATCAATATCATAACAATAAGCAAGGTTTTTCCCGATCTTCGTGCAATTTAAAAAATTCGTCATATGGAATAGTGTTACGTCGATCATGAGCGGCTGTTATTTTAAAATCAGCCGCCACTATATTCCACTGCTTAAAGCGTGATGCAAAGAGTTCCGCTGTTCTCCTCGACAAATTTCCATCTCGTACAAGGTCATTGAAGTCGGCTTGCGTTACTAAATGCGGCACTGCAGTCCCAAGTTCACTGGGTGTTGGTACAAATTCCGATAATTCTGGACTCTCGCATCTCGCATCCGATGCAAGAAATGTTGATAGCATTGTTGGTACTACTGTTGGTTTTCCATGGCTTAATTCGGGAACATCATCAAAAATCTCCACTGAAGCCGCTATACGTTCTTCTGGTGAGTACAGAACCGCTGGAATAACCGATTCTACATTAGCTTAGCGAATTTTGTTGCGGCGAAAATATTGGTACCCTTTAGTTTGAGTAAAAGTTAGGCAAAATTAGCACAATTCATTGCAGTGCTCCGTACGTGGTTGCCAAATTGTTGGTACAGCGTACTTTATTGTTGACCTTCCATCAGTAAACTTGCATAAATTTCTATAGCAATAGTCGCACACGACTTCCGGAGTATACCACAAGTAAGGAACATAAGCAGTCTTGAATATTTTCTGAAACGAATTAACCACTGTTTATATTAATATTTTTAAAATTTTTACTTGGTGCGACTATGGCACTAACGTAACAAAAGTTATTTGGAGTCGGGCACTGTATTTTTCGAAACGCTTTAATAGTTTAAAAATTTGGAGTCCCTTCAAGTGAAAAAAAAAGATAAAAAAAAAATAAAAATAAAAAAATTCAGGAAAATCTGAGAATTGATAAAAAAAAATCTATTCTTTAAAAGTTTCGGCGTGATACAGACATTTCCACGAGTATGCCTGCAAAAATTCAGCTCTATTGGATCACGGGAAAAGGGTTAAAAATCGATCCAAATTCTTTCACACAGTCGGACAGACGGTATTGTATTTTATTGTCTTTAGTCTACACATATTTTTTATTTATTTATTTTTTATTTATTAAAAGTAAAGTAAATTTACAAACTAATAGTAGAGGGTTTAGGAACTGGCTACAGAGGCCTTCGTCCTTAGTCTACACATATAAAACAAAGTTGGTTTAGTTACACTATTTATAACTCAAGATCGGCTGGATCGATTTTAATGATTTCGGATTCAAAAATGTATGGGGTGTGACAATTCCCATATAAAATAAATATTCAAAATCACCTCTCTCGAGTACTATGGCATGGAGAGCTTTCCAAATTTGTGTCACTACTATAAGTAGTCGTGTTGAAAACGGGAGGGATCGGATAAGTTGGCGTATCACATCCATTACAAAGTAGGTTTTCCACATCATATAAATTGAGTAATATAAAAGGGTGAGTAGCGATACTTTATGTGATATCACAAGCTATTCGTGTGAGCTGCCTTTCTGGGAATTAGCGGAATCTGATCAGTGAGCATGGTAACTCCGAGACGAAGTAAATATTCAATATCAGATATATCGAGTACGATGACAAAAAGAGTTTTGTAAATTTGTGTTAGATCACCTGTTACTACTTTGAATAGCCGTGCCGAAATTCAGCGGAATCGGCTAAGTTGGCGTTTTATCTCTTTCGTAAAACGAATTTTTCAATATCCTATATCTTTAACAATATCAATAATTGGGGTAGTCATGATGAAAACTGGCGGTATCGGATCAGTAGGCATTGCATGTCCCATACAAAACAATTATTCGATATCACATATCTCGAATACTGTAATAGGATGAGCTTTGCAAATTTGTTTGACGTCATCTGTTATAAATATTGGTGGCCTTGCTGTAACTGGACGGGATCGGAAAAATGGGCTTAGACTGCTGCCGATGAAATAAACGTTTGCCTCAAATTATAAAATCTGTGACGTTAAATGAAGAAACTTCAGCTGGCAGCGTACATGAGATTTATATTGCTGAACTGTCAATCTGCTGAATATTTCTCCAAGTAAATGCTAAATCTCACAACTTTTTTAAGCTAGTCTCACAGGAAGAGAAACTCGTCAACAAGGTGTTCCCGAACATCATTTGTAACTGCAAAAATAACAAATGGTTGAGTGAGCGAGAAAGATGTGCATGGCTTAAATTTCGTAATTCCGAATAAAATCTTCGGTAATCTGTATGCATCAAAAAATAATGACTGTGTAACAAACGAAGATGAAACTACTAATACCTGGTTTTCACTATGTCATATAAGCGGACAACAAACAATTGCCTCAACTGACATCTCGTAATTTTCTATTCATTACGTATTCATTACTTCTTATAAACGAACAAAAAATCCGGCTGTCAAAGACAAACAAATTGCCAACAAGCTGGCAATTTCATTTCAGATGTCAAATGTTGCCAGTTGTAAATGACAAGAAATTAAAACCCGTTTTCATACAACTGACAATAATTGACAACAACTGCCAATGAAAATAACATAATGAAAACCAAGCATTACTATTCAACCGAATTTTTATACTCTTTGGATGTGCTTGTCACCACAATTTACAAGTGAACGTTGGCTCGGTAGTCATCATGCCTAGATAAGAAAACTGATGATCAGTGTTATTCACGCAAGTATACTCAAAGAAAAATATAACGGTGAGGGTTCCGATGATCCCGGCGTATATTCCCTTTGAGTTCAAATGAATTCGGTTTCAGATTTGCTTCGCGTTGTTATTGGTCTGAATCTAGAAAATGCTTGTTTTTCTCATAGCCAGTTGTACGTGACATTTTCACTTGTGCGCAATAAACCTGCTTTATTTCCTCTGACGCCTGATAATAAAAAGAAAAGTGCCGTATATCACAAGGTGTTTAAGGTGTATAGAATCAATCCAAGTGCAACTACTGCAGCTAAATATATAGAATTAAGCAAATGTATTGCTGGTTTAGTTGAAATATTATTATATTTTTAAAAGAAAGATTTAAGATATTTATTGTTCAATATCACAATTAAAGATGTTTATTGTTTAATATTACAATTGAGAAAATTCATTTTTTAAATAAAATATTTTGAAACTCAAATTCCATAATTTTAAAACTAATATGATTTTATAAAAATTAAGAATATTAAAGTAGAAAATAACAAAGTATAAAACAAATAAAAATACAAAGGTTTAATTCACATATTAAGAAAGACCCTACAATACTCCCCCTCCAGGAAAATTTATGTTCAATAAATTAAATGTGACAAGTTTTTTAGTTTTAGGTAGAACATCGTGTTCCTTACTATTAGTC